>LKNJ01000898.1:0-120106 GCA_002120245.1 Maccullochella peelii
AGATAGATATAGATATATAGATAGATATATATAGATAGATATAGATAGATAGATATAGATATATATAGATATAGATATATAGAATAACTTGCTGGTGATTGTTGGTAGGACTCACCTTTGACCTGGGAAGGAACAGAAGGTGTGTCAGTTAGGTCATCAATCTGAAACACAGAGAAAATGTGTAATCGATCATGTCAACTTTGTATTGAAATAAATTAATATTATACGCGTTAGTACTGAGAAAGAATTAATTGCGTTCAATGACGCAGAAGTAAAAACAAACAAAAGAAAAGAAAAGAGAAAACTGCACGGGATCTTTGAGAAACCCATCAGCTTTAGTGTAGGACTAAGCTAGCCTAAGCTCTCTCTAAAACGCACTTAACGCTCTCGTCTGTTCATTTCAATCCCACTCAGAGGAACTGATCAAGTTAAAGTTAGTAGTTAGTATTAGCACTTCATGCTACATATATCCATGCGGATGAAGCAGAATCTGGGCCTACTCTGAGAAATAGTATTAAAAAAGTAGAGAACAGGCAAAACTGCAAGCAATCTGAATGAACTGCTCTTCCCTGAGTGGTGATCTGCCCTGTCCGTCTGTCCATCTGTGGGAACGGGAAGGGGGCAAGGATGGGAGGGGTTCAGTCACTTACAGACTCGTATGTGGGGGGAGAAGTGGGCAGTTGAGGGGGATGCCCTCCTCCCATGTGGTGCTGGAAGTTGTCGTAGGTTCCAACAGGAGGATTATACGGTTCCTGGAGGAAAAGAACAGTCAGCTACAAGTCTATAAAATTTATAATTCTCATCTCTTTCAAGCCATCCAAAGTAAGGATAACAAAAGTACAATTGTTTTCAGAAAATACATATATCACATTTTGGGTGCAATGATCACTGGTAAAACTACATCCTTCTCGCATTGCCACGCAGTCATATCATCACAATAACAGTCTTCATTGCAATAATCAGTAATGGCCATGAAAGACCTAGTTTTCATAGTTTAAAAATGGGCCAAAATGTTAAGTTTACCTCAGAATAAAATGTAATGTGTTTTGATAAAGGGAATGTCAATTCAAATCACAACAAAAAAAAATTAAAAATCAGTGAGCATAATCCACAGACCTCTCTGCGGGCAGGAGACTGAGGGAAACAGTTTCAGGAGAAAATACCAAGAACTGGCCACAGTGATGCCCGACTACTTTGAGTGACTTGGACATTGTTGATGAAAAATATGTTGCTGATACATTTTTCCAAAGGTAATTTTTTGGATGCTTTAAGCAGCACCAAAACCAAAATTCCATTCACCTCTGCTGTTGTGGGTTGGGAGCAGAAGTCTCAACAAGCAGATATAAAAATCTGCGTATAAACATGAAACTAAATGCAAGTTTTTTCTTTCATAATTTGGGCGAACTGTACCTTTAAACCTAGTTAGAAGAATGGCCAAAACACAAATGATGATCATCTTTCTTTTTTTTTTAAAGAGGTGCTGTTGTATAATAAACATGTTTTAAATCACTAAAGTACTGTGTGTTTACCATTTGAGGATTTAATAATTCTCAAGATAATATTGCACATCCCATTGATTTTGGAAATACTCCATGGCTGGTCGATATGACAATTCATACTGTGAATTAAGCTTTCATCCATGTCGCCCACTTCTATTGCACTCTAAAGTTTTCTATCACCAATGGGGCCTTTAAAGGGAATCGCTTACGGCTCCGTTGGGAGGTGGGTAGTTGAAAGCTGGCATGTGCATGGGCATAGGCATGGGCATGGGCATAGGCATAGCAGGAGCAGTGAAGCCGCCACCACCTCCTCCTCCTCCTCCTCTAGGCTTCTTGTCAATGTCCACGTCAATCAGGTCTGCCTCCTCTCCAGGACACACCTCAGGCTTTACAGAGACAGGGGAGGATGAGTGGGTAAATAAACACAATGTGTGACATCATCCTTCATAGTGAGTGATAACTGATTCTTTAAGGCTCACCCGGACCATGGCGTCAGGTTCGTACGGCACATTATAGTTCTTGGCGATCTCTATCAGGTAACGCTCCACCAAGATCTTGGGAGGGGCCTCCACACTAAGTTTGTGCATCAGCTATAAACATATTAGATATGTGATTAGATGCGGCTAAAATGTTACTAGGCTGAAGGTTCATGCATTCCTGAGCAGACTTGTGGGCAGTCAGTGGAAAAAATTGCCTACCCTATCGTTGACTGTGCCAATCTGGTTTGTCCTGCACAGCTTGCCGTACTCCTTGCTATATTTTGCACATAGCTGGTCAGACACCTGAAAGAAGCATTTACAGATAAGACTGTCAAGACTGGCCTAATAGGAATAAATGGACAGAACTTGTTTAATATTGTTACCAATGCAGCCAGCACTATGTTATAGCTAGACAGTACTTACAGTTTTTAGTTCAGACACCTCTGACTGGAGACGAGGCGCTGCCCAGATGAGGGTGGACACTGCCTCCTGTAAGCCTGGGTCCAGTTCCCTAATTTAAAACAAAAACAAAACAGAAAAGGGGTTAACAAGAAAGACCACAATGACAGCCAGAGAGAAAGTTAATAAAAAGGGAAAACCCCACATTCCCCATGGTTGATAATTCATGTACACTGTGCATCAGTATGTTCAATAAAAGTGGTTTTGGTTCACCTCGTTGGCCAGGTTACTCACTTCATGGACTGAATGAGGCCAAAGCGAGTCAGCAGCAGGTCACAGTAAAGCTCCAGGATCTCCATGGCTTCCACCAGATAGTCTTCTCTGATAATGTGCTCTACGCGGATCCGTGCCCGTTCATCCTTCCCTGAAGACAGGTAGTCTGCAATCTCCTTCCTTGCCTTTTGAGCAAGCTCAGCTTCATTTTAAATTTGTGAATGGGATTGGGAAAATGTAAACTGTCATTACTAGGAAGAACACAAAAATTAAACACACTTGCAAACAACAAGCCACATCAACTGTAGGAGAGTGGGACCAGGGTTTTTATTCAGCCCAGGACTTACTTTTCTTTTTCTCAAGGAGTTTGAGTCGGTTGATGACCAGCCGGAGGTTGACCCTTAGCCTCTCTGCTTTGAATCCTCCTCCCAGCATGATGGTAGACTATCTGTAAACATGAGAGGATGAGAGGAGTCGAAACCTACCTACAGAGTCCATCTAACCTCGCCCCCACCTCTGATCCAGTGAGTCACTTAATCATGTGAGCATGACTAACATCATAACAGAATGACTTCGCAGATTTACTCCAAACAAATACAACACACATGAAAACATTACGTTAGCTTGTTAACGAAAATTACGTAGCACTAAACGTTTAACAGCTCAAAACAGTTAGCTTTTAGCTAACAGTTAGCTGACGCGACGGACGGCTAACGCGGAACCAACGCCATGCTACTTTAAACGTTATCACCTTATATATTTTATTTCTCACTTTTTCATCTATTTACAATACAATTATACCCATGTTTGAAACCCAACTATGTGCCTTCGGTACCAAACCTCTTAGCTAGCCTTTGCTTTGTTAGCAGTAGCAGTCTTCTGTTCTTTATTGGTTTGCGCTGGCTAACAGTTACCTAGCTCTCGCTCAACGCTAGCTAAACAAACTGATTAAACACACTTAAGTAGTTTGAAGAATTAGATAATTTTAAAGCGATCAACAGTTAATAAAGCGACAGTAACATACCCGTAAATATTAGCCAATCGTACACACCAACTTATTTGGGTCTCTGTCTGTGTTTCGTCGCCTGGTTCACTTCCGTAATTATCGTTAGTGACGTCATGGGAATTTATCTCAGGGGGGCGGGGTCTTCATACTTTCTGTCAAACAGGAGAAAACTACAGGTGTTACACAAGTACATTTACTAACATAGTGTAACGCTATAACTTATAGTATTTAGTTTTATACTTCACTGCGTTTTAGAGGGAAACATGAATGAACGTAGGACTTGTAATGGACTTTTTCATACTGTGGTATTAGTCTGACTTTTTCTGTTGCTTTGTTAAGTTTCTCAGTACTCTTCAACCACTGGTTGTTAGTTGCTGCAGGCAACGTTACACAGTGAAAGAAACCATTCTTTACAATGTTTGTTCTTATACAAAATACATTTTACCCTGACTAGCTTACTTTATGTTGCTGGAGTATTATTGCCTTGTGGTATTTGTTCATATGTGGGATGTGACAATTTATTCCATATCTGTGTGAAACAATACCTATACCAGATAAAAGTGTTTCAAACCTAAAATCACTTGACTTCACACAGGTTATAGTTACTCCCTTTATGTGCCCACAGACAAATAAAAACATGTACGTGTACCTCAAGTTTTGTTTGCAATGTATGTGTATATTTCTTTTATTAAATCCTCTAGTGTTATGAGCTGTGGGTGTTCAGGCAGGCACTCTACATTCATCTTTACACAAAGGAAAGTGCTCTGATATTTGCATGTAAATGAACATTCATTATTGCTCTATTGCCAAAAAAAACACAAACACATCTGGGCACTTTTTGGGGATTTATTTTAATGAAAATGGAAACATTTTACAAGGACTTTCAGATTTAATATATTGCAGCTTTCTCATAAAAAAGAATCTGTACAATAAAAAGTTTTTCTTCCTCAACAAACTATCACAGTTGTTATAACTTGAGTTTGCTGACAGAAACCTCTTTGTGTTTCTTCTTCTTTGAAGACTGATCCTTAGCACTTTTGACCTGACTTTTGACCTGGTCCTGTAGCTGAGAGAAGAAGGCCTGAGAGGACCGCAGAGCCTTATCCTTTCCTTCGTCCTGAAACAGAGGAACACCGTGACAGTGGAGTCACCTCAGGAACATACACAGTATTAATGTAATGTTTATTTTGGCATTAAATGGTGTAGCGTGCCTGAGAAGTGGAAGCAGAGACTGAGCAATCAGTTTGACAACTTAAAATAGATGACCCAGTTTGTGATGGCAATATGCAGCCAACATCAGCTGATCCAGGAGGAAACAGCACCGGTTCAATTGACTACTCTAACTAGTTTCTACTACTAGTTTTCTTTTGTTGATTCAGTCAGAGGTGGAAGAAGTACTCAGACAATTTACTTAAGCAAAAGTACCAATACCACAATGTCAAAGTACTTGGTTAGTACAGGTACCTCTACTTGAGTAAATGTAATTAGTTACTTTCCACCACTGGATTCAGTCTGCCAAATGTTTCATTATCATTATGTAAATAAAATCCACAGTCTGGGATTTGATAGACTTAACTACTTGGGGCACAGTTAGTGTTCATATCATCACAGCTGTCTTTCTCCAGTTCATATCTTCTAACTCCAAATGTTTGAACATGCTAATAATGACTTCCTACTCTGACATGCATGACAAATACAGGCGCTGAATGCATACTCATCTGAGCAATGAGAGAAAACACTCACCTTGAGAATCGTGGCTTTGCCTCCTTTTGTGAGTTTCTTCAGGTTTTCTGTGACTTCAGCCTTTGATGGCTTTTTGTTCTCCCCGGTTGTACTGGCCTCTTTAAGTTTCTGTCGCTTTTCTTTCTCCTTGATCTTTAGACGCTTCACCGTCTTCTTGTGGCGTCTCTCACGCTTCTTGTCTGTTGACGTCTTCTCAGTATCACCCAGAATATCTCCTGCTTTGCTCTTCTCCTTTGGTTAGAGGAGAGTATTATTAGACAAGCTGTGTGACTAAATATACCAAGTTCAAAATAATTGTTTGAAAATGGATCGATGACAAACCTTGATTTCTTCTGGTGCGAGCAGTGTAGCATCACTAGCGCTGACTGGAGCCACCTCCTCCATTGTAATGGATGGCAAGTTAGATACCACTTTGACCTCAGGAACAGGCTGTGGACAAACGGCAACATGAATGCACTTTTCAATATCAGTACTGGCTTTCTACCCTTTACAGTACATCATTTTCTCAAGGATATGTTCAAATTAATCTGTTTACATAATTTATTTCATTTACATTTTTATGCAATTGCTGTATTTACAGACAACATGTTTTGTGAGGTGATGGCATGTTAGATATGTACGTATTATGTCTAAAAACATTTTAATTCATTAAGAATCACAGAGTAAATTGGAGATGTCACTAACCAGAGTTAGATCCAGGGTAAAAATCCTACACAGGTTTTTGCTAAATAAGCCTGTGATTTCTGGTGAGTGCTGACACACTAACTTCTACATCTTTCAAAAGGAGAGTCTCAAATTTTCAGTCTGTGCTGTCAGGCAAAACTTACTGGTTTAGGTGTGAAGTGGAAGTTGGAGAGAGCATCCAACTTCAGGAAGAGTGTGTCCATAAGCTTTTGAATTTCTACATGGGCTGGGTTCTCCTTCTCCTCCTCTGTCTTTTGCTGAAATAAGAAAAAAATACAAAAGAAATGGATGCAGCACAGGTTCATATGTGTTGGAGTAGCAGTGAAAACAAGATAGAAGTCAAACCTGAGTCTGCTTGAGGTATTCTTGCTCATAGATTTCTGCTAGACTCTGCTTGCTCTTCTCATGGTCCAACGTTAGCCTCTTCTTGTACTCAAACACCTCCTCTTTGGGTTTCTCCTTGCGGACCACATCATCAAATGCCTTAAAGAAATACAAGAGTTATAATCATGCAACGAAAAAAACACCATATATTTTTTCAGACTATATAAGACACGTTATTGGGACTAACCTGGTCTTTGATTCTCTGTTTGATGATGTCTTCAAGCTGTAGTGTGGTTTCCTCTGTGATAGCAGGGGCTAAAAGAGCAAAAAAAAAAATATAGTTTTGACTAATTTGAAATAGCACATAGAAAGAAACTCACCATTTTAATAGTAACATTAATCAAACAAAATAAACACAATAATTGCATAAATCCCAAATAACATATAGTCATTTGCCAACATATGAATACAACACACAAAAGAAGAGGAGTCACTCACCCATCCTGGATGCCTGCTCAAACTCCACGTCTTCCTCCAGCATGCTGTTCTCCGGACGAGTCTGTGCCGTCACCTCTCCGGACAACTGCCAGGGCTTCACTGCAAGAGCTGCTTTCTCCAACTCCTCGATCTTCTCTGACATCTGCAGGTTAGAACAACAATAAGATATAATAATCGCTATTAGCTGGTATTCAGGCCCAAATCAGCCCTGCACTAAAACAACGCAATGGGTTGAGTTGGTATGGGTGTGTTACTTCAGGTACCGATAATCTGATGGCAATTTAACATGTCGGCCTCATGTCTGAATAAGCGCCCTGGTCATTTTTATGTGAAAGTCACAACGGTAATCTTACTAGTTTGGACATAGTAACATTTTCATATCAGTTTCAACACAGCACATTAACGTAAAGGCTGCAGCAGCACGAGGTTAAACATGCAGAGAGAGAAACGTGTCCTGTACTGCCCTCTAAGATCACTGTAATTTATTCTCTCAATCATCATCCCTTGTGCGTATCAGTTTATCAAACTAAATGTATCAGTGTGATTCACTATGAGAGGATGGGGCGTGCGTCCCTTGCACTCATGATGGTCATTAATTAAGGCTTCAACAGCAAAATACATTTTAAAATCCATCAGTGATGCAACCTGAGAGAACAGAAAACACTTCTTCCTTCACATAGCATTTTTACCCCTCTCTCTCCTCGTCGCTCCCTCTCTTGCACCAGATGCCAAATATTGTGTGAGCACACAGCTCGTTCCGTAAATGTACCATCATGTCTGAATGAAGTCGCAAGGAACATTAATGTAAAAGTCACCTAGTCGCAGTCTGACTGGTTTACGCTGAGAAGCAGCTATGGCTGGGTATCAAACTTAATTCCTTTTTAGGTACAAACAGAAATGTGTCTCTAGCACAGAGTATCAAAAAAAGTCAAGAACCAAATGTGACATCAAATGCCTGGTCAGATTCTTAGTCATCTTCCTCGTACTCATTGATAACATATTTCCTGATTGAAGAATTACTTTTGCATTTTATTTAGTTAGCTCTTGTACGCCTGCTTCATGTTAAGGAAAAATTAAACACTGACGCAAATCAAATTAGCAAAGTTTTAAACCCGGTTACCTTTTCTTGCCGCTTCTCAAATGATGACTTTGATTCAGACTTTGCTGAGCTTGGAGTTTGTTCTCCAAAAATGTCCTCCATGTCTTCTCCCTCGCTGTCCTCGTCCCCAGAGAGGTTAAAGGCCACTTTCTTACGAGATGCTTTGGGCTCTTCATCCCTGGCAAAGGAACGACGCAAACATGTTGGAATCAGCCATGCTCAACCAAACGTGCGTCTCCCACACATGATAATATGCATTACATTATTTTAATTACACTTACTCATCGTCACCCTCCTCTTCACCATCATAATCATCTTCCTCGTCATCCATTTCTTCTTCACCTTCTTCCTGGCTCTCATCCATGCTGTCATCCTCGCCATCTGCTTTAGCTGGTTCACTATCCACGGCGTCAAAGAAGTCCTTGTATTTGAGGTTCCTGGAGCTCTTAACCTGTCAATATAAACAATAATCCATATATTTCCTGTATTCTGTACCATCAGGACACAATAAAATAGAGAATAAGAGATAAAATACATACAGTGTTTTTCTTTTGCTTTTTGGTAGAAATGATTTGATCTAGGTCGAGGTCATCGTCCTCATCAGAGGGCAGGTCCTGAAAATAGTCTACGTCATCTTTGTCCTCGTCCTCCTTTCCCTCTCGCTTGTCCATATCATCAAGAAACGACTCCATCTCTGACAGTTTGAAGAACTTATCATCAACCTCAGAGGGGACCACCTTTGTCATGGAGCCTTTCCTACAAATCTCCTTCTTCTGTTTCTCTCGCTTCTCCAGAGCATCCACATCAAAATCTAAATCAGAGTCCTCATCTGTGTAATCCTCTGCCCCATCCTCAGCCATTTTCTTAGATTGTCTGGGCGGTTCTTCCTCTTCTTCCTCCTTGTCACCATTTTCATCATCAGTCTCTACTTCTTCCTCATCATCACTATTCTCTTCCTCCTCTTCTACCAGCAACGTCAATGTCTCATCTGACAAAGCCTCGTCTGTGGCATTTTTAAAGTGTTTCAGTACGGCATTGTTCTGCAGCTCCAGCTGCTGCCAGATCTGCTCTTCATCAAAGTTTTCCACCACCAGCTGAGCCAATGGGCTGCCTTTATAATCTGTAGGCTCCTGAACTTTGTGGAGGTCATACAGGGTCTTAGTGAGAGAAGTAAAGTCTGCTGCCACTCCATCTTGAAGGCTGAAAAGGTGGAAACACATGATCAGTATGGCAAGTCTGCTGTATTTTTTATTTTATTAGTCCAAAAGACACCAGTGAAGTTGGGTGCAGGTTTGTGGTTTACAATCTTTCATGCTTGGGTTGGTACAAGTACTCAACACAACAATATAATGTAATACCTTCATATGTGATACGCTACCATTACACTGGTACCAAGATTTACGGTTAGCATTAGGCACTGGAATTATGGCATTATCGTTATTATGGAGTAATATGTCTGCTTTTATAACAATTTGGTATTTTAATTTCAATGGCCACCTCTCCTGAAATAAAGACTGGCTCTACTAACATCATTTTATTGAATAAAACAGAAAAATGTAGGATAAAAGAGTACAGGATGCTATTTCAAATATGTTTAATGAGTATGTTTATTGGTTAGACCTTCATCTACTAATTAGACTGATCAAGAGACAAGATACGTCAGGTTTACCACCTCTGCTTACCAACTTCCTGAGTTAAACTCTGAATTTATACAGACCAATACGATTTGAGTTAATATTAGTTTATGTTTCATTAATTCCAGTCATTTTAACGCCAGAAACTATCTTGCTTTCAGGCAGTCCTGTGTTGTTGCTAGTTTAAATCTATTTGAGCTCAGGCACACATCCATTTTGCAGTGTGTATTCACATCATCCTTATCACAGCAGCATTTGATAGTATTGTACTGAACAGAACAGAAAACGCAAGCTTAGATGATTGCTAGTTGATAAAAAAAATACATGGGGTAATTGGGTTCCGTTTAAAGACAATTGGTAACGTTACCATAACATGGAATAGTTACTGCAAAACAGTTACTTGGTAGATAATAAATACCTTCCCAAACCCTCCTCAAAGAGGTTGATTGTGACACCCATTTAATGAAACACGGTGCTAACGCTACAGGTTCATGCAGTTAGCTATAGCTAACGGTTAGCTTCTTTTCAAACATGCATAAACGACGTTACAACAATATTTAACAACGTTGTCAACAACACAACCATACAGACAGCAAACACTTGCCTCAGAAAGTTCTCTGGCTGTGCTGTGTTGGCATTTATTTTCTTTGCACACTCCTCCAACACGCTCCACACATCTCCGCTAGCCATGTTTCCCCCCACATGCGTGACCGTGTGTGTCACAGGTAAACAGGCTCACCGAGAAACTCTTCCGCTGCTGTTTTGGTTCCGACATACAAACATGGCGTCCGCCGCGCTGAAGGTTGCAGGTTTGTTTGCGTCAATAATGATCTAACTACCAAACGCGTGCTTTTCTTTGCTGTATTGTGCAATCGCACATATCGGTATGGTCGACGTCTGATTTATTGTTAGCTGGGTTACGCTAAATTACTAAGTTAAATCTTATGTTAACGTTACATCATGTAGTTGTCTTGTTGCAGCGTTTGGGTAATTTACATGGTACTTTTTGTGTTATGTGTAAAAAAAATGACTATTTCTTTTATCTGAACGCATGCAAACTTTACTTTACTGAATACAGTTTAATTTGATCCTGTCTTGATCACAGTCCAATCTTATATTTACCAATGTACAGACTTTGGGAATTGAAAATTTGGAACAAGCTGTTGCATAATATACTGTGTGTGATAATATCCGACGATTTTCCAACCTTGAAGCTATTTGAAGGGAAAACTGCCTGTTAAATCTCTAGCTTTAGGACTAATGTTCAAACACAACAGCTACAGCTAATCTCACTGTATTTGAATCTGTTTCTTCAGTGGCAGGTCTTTCCAGGTGTTCTCGTCTCACAGTCCTGAGGGCACATTCAACGACAGTCCCCCTCCACCAGGGCGTTCCTGGATCGCTGTGGAAACTGGGGAGGCTGAACCACATTGCCATCGCTGTCCCTGACATGGAGAAGGCCACAGCTCTGTATCGGGACGTGCTGGGGGCCACAGTGAGTGACAAGGTGCCCCTGCCCGAGCACGGCGTCTACACAGTGTTTGTGGAGCTTGGCAACACTAAGTTGGAGCTTCTCCATCCCCTGGGGGAGAAGAGCCCGATCGCTGGCTTCTTACAGAAGAACAAGTCTGGAGGGATGCACCACATTTGTATTGAGGCATGTATTGTATTGATAGCATGCTGTAGGGGTTACACTCAGTGGACTCTTTATTATGTACACCTAGTCAGTATAGGACCCACTTTAACCCTCAGATAAGCTTGAATAGAACTTTCTCACTGCAAACATTGTTATTTGTCATAGCAGAATAAGCCCAGGTGTAACTAATAACATTAATATGTGTGCAAGTGAGCCAGCATACACAATAGGCTTTTTTCACAGCAGACACTTTGACTTGTCGTACTTAGAAAAGCATAGGCGTTACATGAACTGTGCCAGTAAGCCGTGACAGTGTGACAGTGAGCCAGCATGCACAATACACTACCAGGACCCTGAAACCAAAGCAGCTAAATAGAATTCAGCCAGGATTCATTTTATTATTTACTTTTCCTGCTGTGACAGGTGTGTATGAATTTTGTCTGATGAAGCTCTGAGGACCAAAATGTGTTACACGTCGTGTTAATACAATGAGTTCAAGTGATGGACAGTGGGTAAGTCATGACTTTTTGATCCTAAGCACCTCTCACTAAGACTTATTGAAATTACTACCATGACATGTGGAAATGTCTTTTGTGAACAAGGCCATCACCAGAGCCCTGATGGCCCTGACACACCTGAGTGGAATATATCCATTATTCATGATTCATCTGTTATTAGTTACACCTGTGTTTGCTGAGTCGAAATGTCTGTCATGAGAATGGTCTAATATTACTATTAAATAGCACATTTGTACATTGTTGTTTAAGGGGATATTGGTGCTTTTGAGAATTTGGTTTGCTTCTTATTAGGGTTCCTCAGTGTAAACTAAACCACTATGAACAATCATTCATTCAAGAGCCCAACCAATATTATACAGTATATAAAGATATATCATTACCGGTTTATATGTTGACCGATAAGTAACAAGCATTACAGAAATGCCAAAGAAATGAATGTAAAATGTAAAGAAATGAATGTATCTGTAGTCAGCCAGTAGTAGAAACAATATTACATAGTTTGTATGCCAGAGAGAACTGACAAGTTTTATTTGGGAACAGCAAAATGTCCCACTCAGTACATCTCTAAAAACAAATGTAAGGATTGTTGGTGTTATGTGTTTGTCAAAAAACGAATTGTTATTCAACTTTTTAACTCTCAGATATCAATATTGGTGTTTCCAGCAATAGTCGGTCTGTAATTTATTCTTATGTCAGTTAAGCCACTGACATAAGCACAAGTCAACAATACAGCAAATACAATACATTTTCTGCATTTCATACTTTACTGTGCATTTAAAGATGATCCATATGACTGGTTAGTCCGATACACACTCTAAGTTATACTGATCATTAACAGATTTCCTCTTGGTTGCAGGTAGACGACATTAACGCTGCAATAGCCGACCTGAAAGCAAAGAACATCAGAACTCTATCAGCAGAGCCCCGGATAGGTGCTCACGGGAAACCAGTGATGTTTCTCCATCCTAAAGACTGTGACGGTGTGCTGGTGGAGCTTGAAGAAGCGTGAATATATACCACAGTCAGTTTGATAATCACTATGATAACAAATGTTGATTTTTGTGATATTGTTCTTATAGCACTTAGGTTCTGATCTTATTTCCGAAAGGTGCCTCAAGGTGTCCTTCGGGTTCTGTTTCAGTGCTGTTCTGGACTTTGCTGTTTTGTTGGGAATAAATTATGGTGTGGTTCCATCAAGTGTAATGTCAATGACTGTCCAGTACATGCTGTAGGAAGAAATAAATAATAATGTTTACTATGCTGTTCCAGCTGATGAGTCCACGTTAAGTACTTGAAATGTTAACCATAATATGACTGAGACACTTTATTATTACATGGTCTACAACTCATGCAGTTTAATTTCACTATATTGATGCAGATCCTAAAATGAAGTGGGTTGAATTGAATAAAAAAGATGACATTTTTTAATATTTCATTCATGTATTTTTAACATGTAACATTTCCAAATAGGATAGCACACCTTTTGACTCCAAAAAAAGGTATAAAAATATGAAAACTTCTTTGTCTTTTAGGTGAAACCCTGAACAGAAAACATAGTTATGTTCAGAGTATGTTTGGGAGTGCTGTACAGTAAAAAAAAATCCAATATCCATGTGATCCACTCATTGTCTAGATACATTTTATCGTGCATATACAAACTTGTATTGTTTTTCCTTTATTGAAGTTGATTGTTAATTATGTATTTAAAAACACACTGACATTTGTATTATTGGCAGCATTAGTTATTAGATCACCACTAGAGGGAGTGACACTAGTACCAAGCTAGATACCAGCTGTCTGTATACGTGACAGAAGACAATTGTGTGCCATTACAAAAGAAGGGGAACTCATGGTGACACAGGTCTACTCTTAAACATTTCACTTACGCTTTCTGTAAAAGTTCAAGTTTCTGAGCTGGAAATCCCCGAATTACTTGATTTTGTATAAACCCTCTACATGGTCCAAAAAAATCAACATGTATACTTTAAATATACTTTAAAACCTGGTCTATGGAGCTATGGGTTGAAGGAGATTGTAATCTAATACTCTGACAAAAGAGACCAATGGCAATTTGGTGATGTTGAGACCTGAAGGGCAGATGATTATAGTTTCACACCAAGCTGCTTTGGCTTTTTGGTGTGTACGTTCTAGAGGCCACAGGCCCCGAGAAAAACTGTAATAATGTTCTGCACATTCAGATAAACATTGTTTTTTAGACCACCAGTCTTTGGAGTTTCCTTCAACTACCAAAACTTTTCATTAGTTTAAATGAATTTACAATAACCAGATCCTCACCAATGTTTCATTTGCACAGATTAAAAAAAACAAAAAAAAAAAAAACAAATCCTACATTTATGGAAGAGTTCTACCACTGCTCACTGC
This sequence comes from Maccullochella peelii, assembly GCA_002120245.1. Lineage (NCBI taxonomy): Eukaryota > Metazoa > Chordata > Actinopteri > Centrarchiformes > Percichthyidae > Maccullochella > Maccullochella peelii. The sequence continues at coordinate 14,175 of LKNJ01000898.1, forward strand.
CCATTATTGGGACTTTTAGTCAAAGTGGCAGCTGTCTGCGTAGTTCTGTTTTCTCTGGTAGTGGAAGTTAAACAAATCATTAGTACTATAATTACCCATTTCTGTTAGTGGGGGAGTTTGGCTGTTTTTCAGACCAGACATGGAGCTCAATTACTCAGACAACATTGAAACATGAGACTGGGACACCCTGGTCATTTGCTGCATGCCCCCCCCTTTCCTGTCTCTCTTCAGTTGTCATTATCCAATAAGGGCAAAGATGCCTTGTTTAAAGAAACAACAAAAAACTAATCAGAATCCAGAGGGTTCGTTTTATTTGTAGTGATCAACAGCTCCTGGCATAAAACACAGCAAATACATGGCAAGTAATGACACAGGTATAGCTTGACAGCAGAGAGAGCAGTGCAAGGTACAAGAGTGAGCTTTGAATGTTATAGCTCACAGTAATGTGGAGGAAATGGCAAGAATGATGGGTAATATAAGAGGTTTAAATGACTAGCCAGTACCATGCAGATGGCTTCATGTTTTGAAAACATTTGGAAGCAAGATACAAATATACATATAGAGAAAGCTTTTGGAAATGCGATCTGGTGGGATTTAGTTTTATTCTTTGCCCAGGGTATGTTTGTCAAACAGGTACTCGGCCATGCCATTCTGAGGAGCTCCCATGCGGCGCAGGTTGGTCACCCAGTCTGAGAGCTCTTTGATGGACTTCACCTGCTCATCCAGGTAGTGCGTCTCGATGAAATCACACAACTGAAAGAAAGGGTTAAATCACATTAGTGACTCATAGCTAGGCTAATACTGCACCGTATGCAAGAAGTAGTACTTGGATTAGCTAGTGTACTTATTAAAATATGTGATACTTATTTTAATTTTGAGAATTTGGGATTGGTGGTCTCTGAAACTAAAATGTGACACGGAAGAAGAAAAAAAAAAAAAAAGAATGAAGGTGCTGTGCAATCATCAAGCCATGATTTAATACTCACATGCGGGTCAATGTGATCAGAGCAGAGCTTGTGCAAGTCCAGCAGGGACTGGTTCACGCTCTTCTCAAGCTGCAGGGCACATTCAAGGGCCTCAATACCACTGCCCCACTCATCCCTGTCTGGCTTCTGCAATACAAAGTAGGTAACGAAAACAGCGATATATGCATTAATGAGGTAAGAGGCCAACGACACATCCCAGACGGTAAGTGTTCTGATTAAAATTTGCAGTTAAACGATAAACGGGTTGTGTTTGTGCGTCAGTTAAAGATAAGAGGCACATGACACTCACGCCCTCGGTATCTTTTTGTCTTTACCTTGCCCTCCCAACATGGGCCGTAAGATAGCCCAGAAAGAGAAATCTCACACCCAGTGCTGAAGTTAAAAACACACACACACACAAAAAAGAGAAGATCAAATATAAGCACATACCTTGACATCTTGAAGGAAGATCCTTCCCCCCCTCTGGTTCTGCAGTTTCATTAGCTTCTCGGCATGCTCACGCTCCTCATGTGACTGACTACGGAAGAACTTGGCAAAGTTGTGCAGTGCCTGGTCATCCCGGTCAAAGTAGTATGCCTGTGAGGTGGAAAGACAGGAATGCTGGTGTTTTCAAAACAAGCCATTTCCTTCAGGTGAAGCAAAAACACTACCTAGCTGCTAAGATTATTACATACAGCTAATACAATGATTTCAGGTCCAATACAGAATTACATGCCTCGTAACAGTTAAGCACCGTGTTGCTTCCATTAAAGAGGTCACACTACTGTTTTATTTTAAAAATGCAAGGATCATTACTTTTTTTTTTTTTTTAAATCAGTAACAAGGTGTTGGTGATAAAATACTAAGAGCTCATAGCAAATAAAACAGAAAATATTTTAATATATCTAAACTTAAAACATTTACTTAATATAAACCTGGTAAATCCTTTCTGAAAAAAGCTGAAAGTAGAGAGAATGTTTAAATATTTATATTTGACAAAAAGGTAAAGAAGGTATAGAAACCCTTTTATATACACAGCTGTGTTGGTGTTAGATGGTGTTTTAAGGGCAGGCAACCCACTCTGTATATAATCTGAAGAGGAACTTCAACCTTTGTTTTACAACTTGGCCACAACATTCATGTCCCCTCAGTTCAAACACATAATATCAAACTGACAACTAAACACTCACCCACATGTTTAACTAGTTAATGTTTAATTAAACTGATGGTGGCTTTTATTTATTAAGGCAGTAGGCTGCCTGACTACTACCCTCATGCTTTTTCATCCTTCTGAAACATGCTGGCACACTGGTCACACTTGGGAGGGTGCTGCACAGCAGTTGCATAACCACAGAGATAAGAATCACTTCTCCACAATAACTGGTATCAGGATAACTGCTTCCCCATGAAAACCAGTTCTTCCAGTTTCACCATCAGCCGTTTCACCCTGGTTCTCCCCCCATTCATCCTTGCTCACTCAGCTGCTGATACAGCCCGGACACTTTTCCCTATCCACCTACTGGACTCTCACCATAGACAGGTAGACGTAGGACGCATACAGCTCCAGGTTGATCTGCCTGTTGATTGCAGCCTCGCAGTCCTGGTGGAAGTTCTGTCTCACCTGGGAACTCATGGTTCTGAAACACGGCAAACAAAAGTCTTACTGGACAAACAAACAACTCGAAATGATACAACTCGTATGTGTGTTCAATATAAGGAATGGCTGATATAAGTCTATACAGTATTTACCATAAGGGCTGAATCGTAAACGGCGGTTAATTGTGCCAAGTTATTTTTCAAACAATATTGCAAAATGTTGTGGTTCAAGCTTCTCAAATGTGAGGTTTTGCTGCTTTCCTTTGTTTAATATCATTGCAAATTAAAAAAAATAAAATCAAAAAAAGTGAGAGACATGACCAATTTAATGGATAATGAAAACAGCCCTAATCACTATAAAAATCTTACTCTACTATATTTATAAACTTATTTTCTAGTTGACCTCTATTACTTTGTACGTTTAACTTGGATATTAAAACTATAGATCCGCTTTCATGATTTTTCTAGCAATATCCAACATTAGAATTAAATGGTTGATATTTCTGCCTCTATTGCCGAGCGTCTGTAGCTGCGAAGCAATATTCAGGCCTCAACAAAACGTTTACTTAATGTTCCTGTACAAATCGATGGGCCCTGCCTTCAACAAGAGGTAGGTCATCACAAATTGCATACTGCACCAAACCTAATTATTGCCTCAGAGTCACTAGGTTTGGCTACATTTTGTCATGTAAGGCAAAATCTTGTCACGGACGTAAAAACCAGAAAATCGTCATGTTACAGCTGCGTCACACATCGCACGCAAGTACGAATTAGGGAGAGCTTAAAGTCACGTCTGGTAAAATAAACAGTACTTAAATAAAGTACTGTTTTGTTTGACTGAAACAATGTGGTTCAGTGGCATGGCGATCACTGAAGAGATTAGGCAGAGGTTGGAGAGCCAAATGCGCCAAGGCCACAGTGGCGGCGGCGGCAACAACTGCACCAGTACTACTAGAGGTGAACAAAGACCACGCTGAACAAACACCAATATTAACATAGCCGTCGATGTAGGTCAGTCGGCGACAAGTAAATACGGCACAAGTAACATATGTAAAGACACAAAACGTAGAGATATGTATTCTTACCAATTCTCAGTGGGTCTTCTTGTGAGGTCGAAAAGCTGTCTTGAGTGTCTTGCGTTTGTTAGCAAAACCAGTTAGCTGGCAAGCTAAATGTCTTTAGAATAACTTTAGCTAACGTTAGGTGATCTTTTAAAGTAATTCTAATTTGATGTTACCGATGGTAGTCTGAGTGATCAAAGGGATTATTCCCGTCCTGTGGCGTTGGAAGACAGAAGAGAGGTTGCCGTCCAAGCACTGTTGAAGCAGGTAACCTTCACTGTCCGCTGACGAGAGGATCAACTGGGAGTTTCGGCCTGAACCTCGGTACATAACTATGCTAGGGGTCGTGACGTCACTGACCGGAAGGGGGAGGGCTCTTCTTCTTCTCGTTTAATGGCGGATTGCAGCACATCGCCATCTCAGCTGCTCATCTAATCATGCATTTATTTTAATATTCTGGAATTTTGTTTTCCACAGTGCTAAGTACATTTACTCAAGTACAGCTTTGTGGTAATTGTTTATTTACTTGAGTATTTCTATTTTATGCTACTTTATATCTACTTCACCACACCTTATAGACTATTCCTCTACATTTCAGAGGAAAATATTTTATTTATCTGGCAGCAAAGTTCCGAGTTATTTTGCTGATTACGATTTTTCATTCAAAACATCTGATTGGTGAATGACATATAATTATAGATTTAACTATCCAATAGTAGCCTATATGAAGCCGTTAAACTAGGTCCACCTCGTCCAGCTACAACATTAAAATGCTGATTACATTCTAATGCATCAATAAAATGATCCAATAATATCACATAACACTCTGAAAGAGCCTTTCAGCACATTTTACTATCGATACTTTAAGTACATTTTCTGGTAATACTTAAGTTAAACTGAATGCAGTACTTTTACTTGTATTTTTACATTTTGGTATTGCTATTACAGATATTTTTTATATATTGTATATCTTTCATGGACCACCCATCACTATTTAGAAAAACAGTACATGATGAAGAAAAGCAAAGGAAGGAAGGATGTATCATTTAATTTTCTAATGAGCCTGTAATGGCCTGAAGTTTAATACATTAAACGTTTCACACAATGTAGGAACAAAATAGCATAGCTAGAATTTGAATCCCCACAGAAATTATATTGCAGTTCCCCTATCCCATGATTGTGAATGGGTAAACTAGCTCACTTGTTTTGGCAGGATATTTAGGATTAGAAGTATTGGAGTGTGAGAAAGGGATCAAGTTTATTTATATAGTCCAAAATCACAATTCTATACCAGGTCAGAGAAAGAACAATCTTTAAAGCATACGACACCTTCTATCCTCAGACCTTCAACTCAAAAACACTCACATAGAGCTACCATCTACTGACTCAGCTTTGAACACATGCCATGACTCAGCTCTGTAATTTTTTTAGTGACATTAGCAAACCTAAAAAGTTGGGGATTAAGTAACAGTCTTATAGTCACACACCAGAACATGACTAATTGGCTTACACACTGTATTAGTTACCGTGATAAAAGTTCACAGGTTCACTGTGTGGCAGTTGGTTTGAGGTAATTTGATTAACTGTAATTTAGTTGAGGAATATCCATAAACTAAAGCACAATATCAACTGATAACAAGGGCCACAAGGGCCATAAGATGGATCTTGCTTTAAAAAGCTTCCTTGTAAAAAGGGGCCCTGTGTTTTAAGGTGATATTGATACTGTGCTTACATTGTACATATTCCTAAATTAAAATCTGGCGGGCTCGTATACTTGGTGGGGCAGGACTTTGGCTCAATGCTGCACTCAGAGGTCACCATACAACTAAACAGCTTTGACGCATTTGAACAAGAGTGTGGGTATAGTTTCAGAGGTGGGGGGACAAAGTAAACTAAATAAAATAAGAAATAAACTGCAACACAATTTCCTGTATTTGTAAAGATATCTATGACTAACACAGTATAAAAAAACAGGTCTTTCCCTGCCTTGAACAGGCTGCAGTACCTTCTGTAAGGCTTGTATCACTCCCCCAAGATCCATTTATTAGATATGTTACATTAAGGGCCATAGCTGGGTTTACAGCCTGCCAGTGTTAGCTTATAGGAGCAAGGATTTGGAGCCTAGGCATTGTGTCTGCAGCACTGTCTGAGAGGTGCAAATGCTGCTGAAAAAAATGTATCTTAGATTGTTGGATTAGAGCAATTTTCTCACTGGGTAATGCCGGCTCTAAGAGTATACAATTAAGTGTGATTTTAGTAATTCAGTCATCCTCCATTAGTATTGAAGTTATGCAATACATTGTGTGATACTGTGTTGCAAATAATTTCAGTTACAGTGGAGTGGCACTCAGAATAAAACACACTGCACATGGACCAAAAGTTTAAAATGTGGTTAAAGGTCTGGGGCCAGTTGCACAAAACACCTTGCATTAAGACTTTCCTTAAAGTCAGAGTGAAGGCCCCTGGTGTTGCTATGACGATGCAAGCAACATGTGCACATGAAGTTTGGTTGTGTCTGCTGAAGAGGGGCAAGTGGTTACAAAGAATTGATTATTTCTATTGAAATTAGTTGCCTGTTTTTTATTGGTTATGATTGCTGTTAATAACCTCAGATTAGAAATGCATGTTGTAACTGGATTTTTCAAGGCTAACCTAAAGTCTACTGATAGCCTATATAAACCATTATAAATCTTGACTGCAGCTATTCACATCAGATTTTCATACAACCTTGTTTAATACATCTATCTTAAAAGCTAATAAGAGATGTTGATGAGCCAGGTAAATGGAAGTGTGGATAGAAATGGAAGTAGTATATTAAAAGCTAGTTTACTTTGGGACTGAAAGGGCTGTAGACTACTTGAGTATTAACATACTATATAGCCTACCATATTAACAGCATCAGTTGCCTCAGCAACAGATGAATACACAGCCCTGATATTAGATCACTTCATCTCATTTTACTACATGGCCATGAATTATTCATTTATCCTTATGGAAAAGATCACTGGCAAAATCATTTTGCTCGTGGGTCGTTAATAATGAAACCTACAATTATTTTGTTTCCACTAACCACGCACTGTGGCTGACGCAGAAACTACCACTTGCACCTGTTGGTTGGTGTGTTTAACTGTAGCAGTAAATAATGCAGGTATTGGCATGACCACAGCGTGGTGTAGGGATTAACATCTGCCCTCATGGATAATTCAAAGTGTTTTAAACAGTGGCCTACATGAAGGCTCTTTTACCCTTGTGTACAGTGCAAAACTCAACAGCACCATATGCTGACCACTGGCCTCAATTACATGATTCATGAGTCTAAGGAGCTGCAATAGCTTGGTAGTTGACGCCGGGCCTCTTAATTGGTCAATTTTGTTTCCAAGAACTCTAACAAATAAAATTTGACTCAATGTCAACTTTCACATTTAAAAACCTGTCGTTTTCATAAGGCAGCTCACATTGTACCTCCTGAACAGTGACACACCTTTTTTCTACCCTAATAAATATCAATACAACTTTCTGCAGTGAAAAAGACATTTAAATAGTTTTGAATGTTTTAATAAAACTTTATTCATCTTTTGAAAACATTTAGTCAAACAGGCCGAATCCCATGTCGTCATCGGACTCTTCAGACTCCTCTTTCTTCTCTTCCTTCTTCTCCTCAGCTGCAAAAGAAAAAAGCAATTATTATTTCCTGCTATAATCAACAGAACACATTTAGCAAAAAGCTATGCCTATGAGGTCACTAAGGTAATTTATGCATTCATTTTGATTGACATTTCTGTCAACCATTTGTTTACACGATAAGTTGCATTAATGTGAAGTGACTAAAATGGCCCCGTTTAGAACCCCAGCATCAACATTAAATTACCTACATGACTTGTTTCCCCCAGGTACATTCGGTCAGGTTTAAATTATGTAGATTTGTAACATTGAATTATATAACTAATGATCACTAACTGACTTGGCTGCATGTAATCATATTAACATACAAGTGTCATTGATGCTGACAAACAAGGTGCTAAGCTGCGACGCTCACCTGCAGCAGGGGCTGCGGCTCCGCCTGAGCCAGCAGCCGCAGAGCTGGCAACGGCTACAGTGCCGCCTGCTGGCACGCTGGCCAGCTTACCGTAACCTGAGGAGACACGAGTTGGCAGACTTAAGTGATAACATTGACACGCAGCCAGAAACAAGATCGAGGTCAGAAACAGTATGTTATCATTAGATATAATCTGGCAATTTAGTTGTATAGTAATACTCTGAGGCCAGGAAAACACTACATTTAAGCTGTGTCAAAGTGGGAACATGTTTAATCTATTTGACCATTTTAGCTAAGTGAAATTAACCTATAACGACCATTATTACACATTCCAAGTTTATAATAGACATCGTAACAAAGCATTACTGTTAATACTGAAGGCACTGTCACAGTACCAATACTAAGATACAGTCAAAAGCTGTGATTTGATTCTGTCCAACATGAACTAGGTGTAAACAATACATCCACATATAGAATAAAGGCTGAAAAAAAAGGCTGATCTTCATACACAGGCTGTCAGTAAATCAAGCATTTTGTATTTCAGAATAACTTATCACCTTATAAAAAATAAAAAAAACACGTTACAACAGCTTAATGTGTTGATGGCCCACAATGAATGCGGCTCACTAACTTTTAGGCACTTTTTAGCAGGCGGTGAAACCAGTGTTGGCTAGTCCGGCTTTCACAGCTCAATTTCTGATATTTTGTGTATGTTTTTTTAAATTATTCTTTTCTTAATTTTCTCTCTGTGTGCCAAGATAATTTATCACTAGTCACAATATCCAATGTCAGAAACCAATTCAAGCCAACTTTCTTTTAAGCATTTAAAAGAAACTTCAAACTTATACTTCTTTTAGGGAAATGAAAGGCACTCCTGTGTTAATCCTGGTCAATGTGTATTTTGATCAATTCAAAGGGTGAATTTCAATATTAAACTCCTGCCTGGTGCTGCTTTAATGTAGAGAGAATAACAGACTTTACAATTTTAGCAAAAACCAAATCAAAAATCACTACACAGGCACACACTGACAAATGGCATGGTGGCACTCACCTGTGGCGATCACGTCATTCACGTTCTTGCCACTGAGCTCAGAGATGACCTGTTGAGAGATCAAATTAGTGAACATCACAAATGCAATGACTAGCCACCGGCGAAGCAACTGCTGCCACAACACCAGAAACACAATAAAGAGCAGACTGCTCTGTACCTTGTTCATGCGTGTGTCATCACCCTCGATGCCAACACTCTCCAGGATCTTCTTGATGTCCTTGGCCTCAGGCTTGTCATTGCCACCCAGGGCAGCGAGCAGGTAAGCAGCAACGTAACGCATCCTGTGAAAACATTAACCAGGACGGTTCAAACCATGAGCAGATGTTTTAATGGCCAACACCGACCACAAACTAATAAGAGACATGTACACATTTTGCCACCTTTCAACAATTTCTTTATTTTCTAAATATAAAAAAGGCAAAACCTCTGTGCCAAAACACATGAAAACATAATACATTTCTGAAATTCTTAATGCATGTGTACTCTACTTAAAATAACAGAAAAACATGCTGTGCATGTAATGTACAAAATTTAGTCACTGTCCTTAAGTACTTAGCAGGACCTCTTAGCAAAACTCACAGCACGTATTGTAACAACATTTATTTGATTTTCTACTCTAAACTTCTCTTCTTCATTGCAAGATTTTAATATTACGTTTAATATAACGTTTGAGCTGAACAATTAGCATGACCGTTCCTGGCAATGTAAGCAGGATAGGTGGCCTGGAACCAAATCCGAGTAGTCTGAGATAACGGCGCATCTATTAGAAAGTATTTAGCGTGTCTCTGTAGTAACACTAGTCACATTTACTCGGACAAATCGTTTAAAATGTGACAACAAACCCAGCTACAGTTTTTACACCCATGCGGCGGTGTGTTCTTCAGTCCTGTTAACATTAGCTGCGGACGTTGCGGTGTTTAAAATGAATAAATGTTGACAAACGGCCACTCTTTAAGGTTACTGAAATACCGGGGTTGAAAGTGTACTTATTTATTGGGATAACATGCTGGTTCTCTCGGTGATTAATATATTTATTGTATTGTAAAAAAGACACTCACTTGCTGGAGAGGTGAGCGCGTGTTCACTTCGAGGTTAGTGCGGACAGAAAGGAAGTTACGTCACCGGATGAAAACGGAAGTCGCCTCGCTTCTTCTTCGTCTTCAAGTAAAAAGACCGAAAGCAAGTAAATCGCTACCTGCTGTACCGGAGGGTGGAATGCAAATACGCCTCAATACGGCTCAAGTTTCTGGGGCTATAGATTCAACTACCCTCTTTTAAAGAAGCGGCCACCATTTCATCCGTGCAAATGTGAATTTCAACAAAATTCTACTGCGAGAAACTCAGTATCAATATACATATAATGCTGATATCTTATTGTGCAGTTAGAAGCGTTAGTTCATTGTAAACCTCTACAACACTTGGTAAATGTTTAATTCATAAGATGTAATACCTCAAACAGATAAAGAAAAACAAATCTAAAGAAAGCCAGAGTCTTTCTCGTTGATGTAAACGTTTATTTTTATTTCTGTTGAGTTAAATGCAAGAGACATTTATCTGAATGTGGGGTTTTAACCTTATGATCTTCCAAGATAGATAGTTGGAAACCTCCTTTTGTCCTTGAAATGTGTAGCCTACCTCTTAAGTTTTTTTTTTGTTTTTTTTAATAAAAGTTAAGTTTATCGATTTAGGTCTATTTATTTATTTATTTATTTATATGTAATATTTTAGTTTGAAACTATGCAGCGGTATTAAAGGGTTGTTTTTCTGTGCTTGTACATGTTCCATGTAATTCCATAAAATTGTAAGAATAAAAAATGCAATATTCCAAGGTATGTCTCAATGTCTGTCAAATAAACCAATATTTTACTTTTTAAACATGAATTACGTCTCATTCTGGTTTTGTGACTTCTTGTGATATGTTTAATCTCTACTAGATTGTGTCATGTGGGTCTTCACAGATTTTACTGCAGCAATATCTGTGTGGAGAGGAAGTTTTCTCAGACAGGTATTTTTAAAAATTCACATCGGAGAATATATTTTATGATTATGTATTTTTTAGAATTAATTGTCTACTTTGTAGGCGAGTGCTTTTATGACAGTGCAAAGCAGTCTTATTTCTCCGTATAGGCTACCTTTTAGCACTGACACCATCTTGCAAGCTTTTTCCTCAAAACAAAAGTATGTGTGTTTGTAAAAGTATGTGTGTTTTACTGTACAGTATATTTACACGAATCAATTTCTTCTTCCGCATCTGCTCCCACTGCAGATTTGGCTCCTGATCCAGTTTGGTCTCCTGCTTCGCCCTCAGCCCCTGCTGCTGCTGGGCTTGCTCCTGGGTGTGATTGATTTTGGTTGCCAGAAAAGACGAAGTGAACCGTCCTCGCACAGCATTCTGCAATGGACCACAACAACCGGCTCTAATGAATATCTGTCACGTGCACCGTTTGGTTCCAGGCAACCGGCCACTGATCTACCACTGAGCTCCTGTTACAGAGCTCCTCTCCTCTCAGTATGTATGGATGCATCTGGGTGAAACCACCTTTTAAAGAGAACTATATCCAGAGCAGGAATGCTTTAAGAACACTCACTGTAAGCATTGACAGGAGCAGCAGACATTTGGGAAAGGCCCACTTTTACTTGTCAATTAGCATTAGGAAATTTCCCAAAGTAAAATCAATCTGTCTGTTTAGAAATGTAACAATCGAACATTCACGAAAGTAGCATTTATTACAGGGCTACATTGCTTTATATCAGCAGTTCCCAAAATGGGGACACACATGACTCGAGTTTTGTTCACATTTTCACTTGTCAAACTCAGGTGTAACTGATAATATTAATTACTTCTGCATTGCAATACTTGCAGTAACAGAGCCATCATTAATGTTATTAGTTACACCTGTGCTTTTCCTGCTATGATGAGTCAAAATGTCTGCTGTGAAAAAGACCAATGGATCGGATTCATTTGAGAACAACTGAGTGCTTTGATGCTGGCAAGGCTACCAAAGTTCAGGTTAGCAGGAAGAAGAAGAAGAAGCCTATCTTGCTCTTGTGGGTTTAAGAAAATGTTTTAATTCTACGTCATTTTAGAAAATACTCCATTTAAACTGTCACATCCATTATGTTGGAACTGCTGTGATGCTCTCACCACGTTTCTATTTCCATCTCTGAAGTAGTTTCCTGCTTTTCCTAGAATTAAGGCAAGATGGTGAAAGAGGAGCATTGAAGTGAAAGGGAAAACATTTATCGGTGTAGCTGCTGCAGTGTACGTCAACAAGAGAGTGTGTCAGATTTGTCAGAAAATAAATTGTTAGTCTCAATAGTTTTTAGTTTTTAGAATTCAAGTTCATTTGGGGTTCATTCTCCCAAAAGCATTTGACAGCAAACATTTTCCATTTACCCCTACATCAAAAAGGGCTCTTACTTTCTGTCGTGTGCATGCTCTTGATGCTGAATTTCCTTCAAACATCTACCATAAATATATGTGTCAAGGCGTGACAACAATTATGAAGAGTGAAGACTATTATGTAGCGTAAGTACGTCTTATAAAAGAACAGACAAGTCTTACATGTTAGGAACAAAGCGTCAACTAAATGATAAGAGACATGCACACAAACACCTTATTGTTTTGAATACAAAGGGATGGGATCACACGTGTCCTCTCACTATTCTTCCACTGCCTTTGGTGGTTATTCCCGATGTTACTGAGCCTAAACCTAAATAAATGCTGTGTGTAAAAAAACGTTCAAGAAGACCTTCAAAAGTCATAAATTTAAGCACTGTTTATTTAGCGTCCAGTCCAATTATTAGTATGTTCTACATCACAACATTTTACATTCCACATCAATGTAACACAGTAAATTAGGTAAGAAACCAGACAACTCAAAATAACACAATACAGTCTACAGGTAATAATCCTAAACAAGCACGGACTAAAACATTTCAAAACATTATCAAAATTTTCACAAATGTTGCAAGTTTGGTCTTGGTACTGGAAAGAAAAGAAAAATCAGTTCAGATCTCAGAGAAGAAGTGCTGATCTAGGTTATCTCTGTAAGTTCATACAGTCAAGAGATGTCAGTCACCATCCTACATCAGTGCTGCTTTTCAGAGAGGTCGTTGCTGACATGGCCCTGGTACACAGTCAAAATGGAAGTACCAATCATTCCTGGTAATTGTTTTTAGGAAAATCACTTATAAAAATTGAGAAAAATATCAAAAGAAAAGCATTATAAAAAATACTCTATTGACCATTCCAATATATAGACAAGGAAAACAGGTAGAAAGTTGAAGGGTACTTTGCAAAATTTTGCAACCAAGTTCGACAACGGTCAGTGACATTCAGTGGAGAGTGTGACTGTGCAATATCAGTACCAAGTCTCATTACATTTTTTCCTGATTTACTATACGTGTGTGTAAGCAGTGAATCTGGCTAGCTAATGTTGAATAAAACACAACTAAGAGACAAACATTATATTAAGACATTTCAACTCTTATGTACATCTGCTAAACTTTCTGCCTCAAAACAAAAGTACGCTCAAAGTAGCCTATGGAAGGGTCTATTGCTAACCGCACTTTCACACAAGCCTATTCTTCTACATGCATCCTGACAATCATTAATTAGATAGCAAGGCTAATATCACATGGACATTTTCACTGCTACTACTACTTGATGGTAATCAATATGAAAATGCTAATATATGATAATAACAAACATTGTAAATGTCTCAACATTATGTAACTCCAATGTGTCCAATGAGTGCAGCGTTCCCAAAATTGTTGAACATGTCATATTACATTAGACATTTGTCCACACAGCCTTGAAGTAGTAATTTTCAATTTTCAACATTCTGCAGTAAAATGACAGCTATTTGCACCATTACAGGATATTTCCAAAGTTGTTAAATGACCTTGCATAGATAATTGATTTGCATTTAGTTTTTGCAGTACTGTGTGAGTGTTTTTATTAATACTTTGTCCCAAAATTCAGCATTTTAATAAGTAATGGATTACAGGGAGCACACCCACTAAATATAACTGGGCTATGTGCTCATCATGTATGATGACCGTGCACTATTTAAAGCAATATTAAAGTAGCATACAATTCGATAAAAGTTAAAGACACGTTGCACTGACTTGAACGAAGTAAACCTGATACAGCAGACTACACCAGAAAGGAACAGCAGACTTTGAGTCGACATGGAGGGGAATAATGGACACATGTAGAGAAAGTAACATACAAAAGTTAGATGCCGAAGAGCTCCAAATTTTACTTTAGCAAACTGCAATTTTAGTTCCAATTCTGAAGAAAAAAATATGCGATTATCATCACAACTGATACTCACTTTCTTGAAAAGAAATCAAATCTTTCCCTAACTTTGCACTGATAATGATATTTTTTTGCGCATTTAAGTACAAATGGTTACACCCATTTCCACTTAAAGGATAGATCATTGAAAGCAAGCAAGCAAGCATATTTTGGAGAAATGTGTTTATGCCAAAAGGTACCTAAGGACGTCAATACTTTTGAATGAGCTATTTACAATTTGCTGGAGCAACTGATGTCATAGGCAGTTGCCCTTATTGAACCTTATTGTATGTTAAGAGATGGTAGATAGGTAAAATACCAAAAACACCAAATAAAAAATAGAAAGAAAAGCTTTGGAGTAACTACATCACAAAGCAGCTACACAGGCAAACACAAACTATGAGTGACCTCTTTTCAGATGCCTTGGTCATAGAAACTGTACAGCTATTTAATTATGTCAGCATATGCCAAACACTTGCAAAGAGGCACACTCAACTGGATATCCATTTAACACTACACTGCATTAAAAAGGAATTCATTTCTGAAAAATGGTTCAACATCAGAGGACAAACTGCTACGTACGACACCATTCAAAGAGAGACTGAAGCTACACTGAAGGTAAACTTTTCCTGCTTTCATACACTGCCATGTGTTTGTTACTTTATCCACCATCCATCTCATTTCTACATCAGTTAGATAAATCACAACCATCTTCGTCGTTACTACCTTCCAATCTCAATAATGTGATGTGTTGATCCTGAGACTGGACAACAGTATGGCTTAAAGCCTAGTTTACATTATGCTATATACACTATATTGAATCTGCCAGAAACAAATTTGTGAATAAATCTCTGAAATTAAATTTGTTCTGCGAATATTTTGTTGTCCCACACACACACTGAAAGACAGGATGATGAGGGGGTTCTAACAGACAGTCATTTATTGTCCCCTTGATAAGAAAGCAGGAAAAGTCTTTGAAAACTCACTTTTGTTGTTTTATATTAAATAATAAACTATTTTAAAGAAAACCATGACCCAGACTTGTTTGATCGACATGTTGCATGTAGGCATGAGGGGCTTCTGAACGAGGAAAGGTTTTTAAAGCTTTAATATTTAACATCATATGAAGTTTTCTCATGATACGGGGATAATAAATATGATAGCTGAACATGCATTCTGCAAACACTTTAAAACTATAAACATTCTGTTATGATCAGTATTGTATATGTAAACATGGAAGGAGTGTTTGACATTAGCCTAACATCGGATATCAGAACAAACTTGACTGTTTGGCAGTATTCAGTAATAAAATGTTTGTCATTATCATTCTTATTTCAACATAATGTGCAGTTTGTATATTACATAAAGTACAAGGGTGCCACTAAACTGTTGGTTTTAATGATGATTGGTAGTGATGTTAAATCAAAAATGTCTACATATGGAAATAAATCTGTAGTCTGTCTGTAGAGAAAAGGTTTAAATGTATTGCTCTACTCAATTATTGAAATGTAAAGGTGTACTCGTCTTTGAACGGAGTACAAGCATCATAAAAGTCAACGGTTGTTTACATTTCAAGACATTTTTCTATACATCTTATCCCAACACTGGTGTCATCTTTTGTCATTAATTTAAGTCATTTAAAGACGTCAATGATTACCAGGATAAAAAAGTTAAAATGAAGTCTGTCTGACGTTGATTACCAAAATATAATTTATACAGAATAAAAATGAATGATATTACAATGCGACAGATTTACAACATAATCCACTAAATGTCTAAAAGTCTTGATGAATATGCAGGAGCCATATACAGTACGTGTGATATCAACATCTGCCATTTCATTCATCAGGCGTTATTGTGATTTAAAGAGATTGAGATTATCAGATTGCTTGATATTACAGATGTCTTATTTTCCTCATTTTGAACTTTCACTGAATGATGCAAACGAGGCTAACAAGCAGTTTTTTTGCAAAGATTAAAGACAAATGTTAAGTAACTGACTTCTCATTAAGTACTGTACCTGGTAAAGGAAAAACATGACATATACTACATTCCTGATTTCTGTCAAGACAAATGAATCAGAAGCTTGACAGGTTTCATCTCATGTCATGCTGACTGCAAAGTTTATGCTTATGAGCGTTTATTACTTCGATAAAAGTATAAATGTGAGTCTCTGTGGTGGCAGGAATTTAGTTCAAAAGTTGCTGAGACCCCATTACATCACTTACAGGACCTGCTGAGCTTTTTATAGTGTGGCGTGACGTTGGAAAACTCAAAGGGTAAGCCCAGAGGAAAACCTTTAAGATAATCCATCACTTTTGTTTTGGAAGTCTTTTCACTGGTTTCCCTTATTATCAAACATACAACTATCGGTTTTAACAAATTCAAACTGTCAAACTTGTCAACATTCTGAACATGCCTGTAGAGAGGCAATAAAAATAAAACTGCATCTTTTTAAGTTTGCACAATTAAAGGGTTTTACATATGTTTACCATGTATTTATATCAAAGCAGATGGTCTAAGAACAACAGAGGCAAAGCATGTAGTAAATCCTGCCACAAGCATTTAATTACCAGTACTTGAGTTTAAACCATGAAAAAGAAAAAAAGAATGGTGAACACGGTACATAAGATAAATGTGTTTGCCCTGAAGCACTTGGTAGTGGCTGTGATAAAAGAATTAAAAACACTACCTTTCCAGTCAAAGGAATTGTGTAGTTGGTCTCAAAAGCACTCAAAGTTGCATTCAAATTGTCAATTCAAAAATAATGCACACGTGTGAGTGACCACCTACACTGACAATCATGATCATTCTAGGGTTTGTCTAGAGTTGTAGTGTCCAGTGTAACAATAACAAATATTAAAAATGCTACAGAAAACGGTAGAAGTACAATATACAGTATGTGTGAGGGGTAGGAACTAAAACTAAACTTGTGTTTGTTATGGTGTTTTTGGGCAGGGAGATAAGAAAGAGACCAGGATAAATGGCCAGAAGGCTAGAGGAGGAGAGCCATGGGAACTGGGCATCAACACGGAAAATTCCTACTGGGGATAGTTGTTCTGTTGCCGGCGCTTCGCCGACCTCATTTTCTCAAAGCGTGACTCCATTTCCTCTAGGACTTTGGGGGTGTACCTTACTACCAGCTTCACTGTGCCCTGAGCTGCTTTGAGGAGTTCCACAGCTTTCTCATGGTGCTCACCTTCCACACTCTGAAAAACACAACAACACAGAAATGTATCATAAGATTTTATCACAAAGAGGTGTAACAACTGTAGCAAAGTGTAAAGTTTTTATTGGTTTATAATCCAGAAAGCAATTACTGTGGGCAATTGTTAAGCACAGGATCAACAGGATATGTAGTCATTTTAGAAGAAACAATGACCTCAGTATTTTACAGGTATTGGAGTGAACATAGTTCTAGCATAAGCTTTGGCAGCCTGCTTCAACATATAAAAGTTTGTAATTTGGAAATTTTACTGAGAGAACAAACTGAGCAATAAACAAAGTCAGTTGGATGATTGTCTTTGGCTGATCCTGGAATTTTAACCTACTGAGCAGCGCAAACAGCGACCACACAGCGTTGAATGTTGTAGCTAATGTGGAAGAGCCTTAAAGGCTTTAAATTAAAAAAAAAAAAGAAACAAGAACGAACACATTGTGTGTATCCTCGAGGCCTAATAAATGTGTTGAATGCATTTACTTCCTCATAAAACATTTTCAAACCTACATTGTTTACATCCACGTTTGCATGCAAGCAGTTTTCTTCTCCCTTGCTTTTTGTTACAAGTTAAGTTATCCTTTATTGACCCCGTATTCATTCTGTTAGGAGTCTTAACAGCAGTGGGCAACCACTGTGCAGCACCCGGGACCCAACTCCACTTCTAAGCCAGTGACTTTAAGGGCACTGACAGGAGAATTAACCTAACATACATGTTTTTGATGGTGAAATTGGAGCACTCGGAGGAAACCCACGCAAACGCAAGGAGAACATGCAAACAGAAAAGCCCTGTCCCAGCCAGGATTCTAACCCAGGACCTTCTTGCTGTGGGGCGCCAGTGCTAACCACTGAGCCACCGTGCTGCTTTTGTTGGCATAATGCTACATTTATTGCCAACAATTCGTACAACCACCAACTGTAGATCAGTGGAATAGCATAAAACCATCGGCAGGACTGAGTATGCGTCACCTAGTGTGAGTGTCCTCACTGACAAATCGAGGTCCAACTCTTAAACATCAGCTTAGCCTTTTTGCTTGTATTTTACTATATATGGAAATGCACAACTTGTCTGCAAAATGTGTACATGACATCCGACTGAAGTGTGTGTCCTGCTAAAGCTTCAAATCTAACTAAATTCTGGAGCAAGTCATGATTCTGTGAATTGAACGTACCACCCCATTAACAGAGAGAAGCTGGTCGCCTCTCTTCAGGCCTCCATGTCGGTCAGCGATGCCTCCTGGGATGATCCGTGAGATGTATATAGGTGAGTTTTGCTCCTTTCCACCCATTATATTGAAACCCAGGCCTTCTTCTGTCTTGGGCAGTTCCACAACACGTGGATGTGAGTGTCCCTCACTTGCTGCAAAAGCTGCCACAGTAGCCTACAAATTAACAAAGAGGTGTTGTTTAACCTTTGCAAATATACTGTATTTATTGTCTACACTCAAAATGCAGTGTGAAGTGTTCCAACTGGATATAATATATAAATGGTCTGAAATTAAGAGTAGAAAAAGAAGTCAAAGGCTGTGTATTAGATGTTATTTAACTCGGGTCTACCTTAGCTGTGGCGTTGGCCCTGACCTCAGGACTGCTGTTGATGTCCACTGTTTCATACACATGCTCATAAACCTGAAGAGACATAGTTGCACAATATTTGTCACATCCCAGCAACAGCTGACCACATTTCCAAAAGGTGAACACAAAAGAATCAAACCAAACTCAGTTGTTTTTTTTAACAATTTGAGAAGAGAAAAGTGAACTGATGCCATCTCACAGTTAAGTGTTTTAAGAATAACCACAAACAAAGTGTCTCACTTCTCTGACAGCGTTACAGAATTCACTCTGTAAGACCCTCTGCAGCGCCTGCAGCTTCTGGGGAGGCACTTCCCCTGTCCTCTGGAGCTTATCAAGCAGTTCAACAGCACGGCTAATATCTGTCAACAAGAACACACACCCCACCGCCAAGGATTTCATTGATATCTGCAAATACAGACATTTGCACAGGCAATGACTGTTGCCTGTGTGAATGGCAGTACTCAACCTGTACCAGCATAAAACTAAAAAGCAAGAAACTATGAATAAGCTTAACAAAGGAATGGAATCAATTTTACGTCGTGTCTGTAATGTATTTGAGATTTAATTTACCTTGACTTGCTCTACATTTCCCTGTGGGGAAGCTTGTCTTGAAACAGAACTGTTTATCTACCGTAAATAAAAAATAACTATGAAGCTACATAAATCAATAGGGCAACTCCCACTATATCATGCTTCAGAACAAGATACAGTGCTAAATGATATACTGCACCTTCACCATACCAGCCGTTTTCCTCCAATATCCAATTGTTTATATTTTTGCATTTAGAGTTTGTTTTGTCCTGTTGAAATAGTTAGAATGATGAAATGTCATTTCTCTCTTAATCTGTGCTAATTGCTACTGTAGCTGATTCTAATTAAATCATTAGATACGACTTCTTCAACATTTCAGTATACCCAATAGCGAAGAGGTTGCTTCAAATATATTTACTAATGCTTTTCTGCAGCCTAAATTAACATTACGAGTGTGGGGTTTGTTAAAATAAAAATCTAGGTTTTCTGTACTGTCCATCCAGTGTATCAGCAGACACAGCAGGAGCTAATGTAGCTAAGCATTTTGTTAAAAGGAAGACCGGGGTTGAAAAAAGTCTGTAATGTAAATATTGCCTCCTGCTCATCCTTGCTGTTAATGATGCTGAAGCTGGTGTAACAACGTGTATAAAGCGTCAATTTTGTTATGCAAACATACATTGAACCTTTGTCAAACAAGCTAGGTAAACTGATCTTTGTCCGTTGTCTCTAATTTTAGCTAGTTAGCTAATGCGCAAAGTAAAACAATCTATCGTTACTTTTGTTGGGTGCCAAGAATATATACAATTAGTCAAAGACATAAACATTAGCTATCCGCATTACATCGTTAACCCAACGTTAGCCAACTAAACAAGAAAGTATGCTGTCCAGAACAATCACCAGCTCTATTTAGCTAACGCTAGCTAAACTAGGTTAATGTCTCCCTGGTATCACAACAAATATTTCTAAGCTAACGCTAGCTAGCCAATTAACTTTACCTCTTTCCAACCGCACAGGCTCCCCAAGCGATGCCATTCTTGAAATGAGTGGCTATTTGATGTCAGATAGGTATTGCGTTAAACGCTAGATATTGAAAACTAAATTTGGTAATCCTGGCTAACGTTACGTGCGCTTAACCTAGACGATAAATCAGATTAGCCGGCTAGGCTAGCTGCCAGTGTCATGGTGCGTTTAGGCAATCCTCGTAAAGTGGATTAGTCACTGAACTCCGTATGGTTCTTTCCCGTAGTTACAGGATGCTCGTGAGCCGACACTGAAGGCCTCTTCCCAAACTATTGTGAATCAGTCGGTGTTCTAAATTATTTATCTCAAATCAATTCCTAAATAAATTCATACATCAATATATCACAATAGGCCTATCACCCATGGCTTAGTGTAGTGGACAATGGGTGTTATTTCTATTCTTCCTTAGTTCCTTCTCACACCTTTAGTGCTTGGATGCATATTCTGGAGTTGATTCCCACTTCAGATGTTGGATACTACCGTGACTCAGGTTTAACTTTAACTATACGTTTTGGCTTGTGTAAGTTCTGTTTACTGTTGAGCTCACTGTAGGTCTCGTTGGCCAGCATCCAGGAAACAGGTGACGAGAGGTGCCCACTGTGCTCCCAGTCCCGTATTACTATTTAACGACCACACAATCAACAAAGTCAACAATCATCTGTAGGTTGGTGCATCGTTCATTTAGCAGCTGTACTGAACGTCTACGTGGATGCTCATAGCTCAAGGGATTGTTACATAATATCCTGCGTATTGGTGACAAGGAACCAGCCAGAAGCTTCTTTGGCTTCTTGCTGACACCTGGGAGGAGCGGCCTCTCTACTGCCCCCTGCTGGTCGACTGCAGCACATGTTGAAACTCCAGTCTGCAGAAAACTGCTGCTGCACTGCTCTCTGCGGGCTGAAACATTCAAGCATGATTCACTTCTGACCACACCCCAGTTGGTGATGACACACCAGATGTTTGCCTTTCACAGCTGATGAAATACACTTAATGTGACATCACAGGTCAGGGCGTGGCCAGAGGCACAACACACTTCAATGTAGGACTCACATTAAATGTAGCAGGAGCAAATTTTGTCATTTTTTTTCTCGATACAATAGGCCCATTGTTTGTGTAAAAATGTTAAGTTTCTTCTTGTTTTTGTATTTAAACTTCAGCCACAGCTCTGGGTCAAATACTACATCATACTGTAAGATCTATTCACATGCATGATTTATGATCGCCAAAGACAATATTAGCTGGCCTTTTCCGCAAACATGGGCTTCACCCTGGCTCAAAGACAACTGGTGATTTCAGAGTCACTTTGTCCTTTACTGTAACTGTATGATTGTTGGGTGGCAGTTCTCTATTACTTAAGCTTTATTAAACAAAAATAGCCCAAGGCTTCTACTCCTGATAAGCAGCTCGGAATACCTTGTCTAAAATACTTTGCAGAAGGTTTGATTCATTGTCCTGTATGCTGAGGATGTATTAGTGCTCAGACACGTTTGATTGAATTTTACTAAATCATTCCAGTTCTATCTAAAGGTGGATTTTCTTTGAAGAGCAAGGCAGAACGACTGCTCTTCTACCTGTAGGATAATAGCATGACTTAGGGTAATGTTAATTCTTACTTGGTTTGTGTGGCAATGACAAGAAACCTCTGTACCTTTTGTTGGAGATTCATGACAATTGATCATTTGAGAGACACTACTGCATGCTTTGTCATCGTTCTCCGAGGTGGCGTGGAGACTCTCTATTTGTTCTCAGCTTCTGTATAAGAAAAGTGACTTACAGCATCTTCATCAGCCTCCTCTGGAGGATCCAAGAGAAATACAGAAGAAAGTGGAAAATCTTGTTTTTTTTGTCTTTTCAGCAATTTGTTTTCCAAAATCTGAAAATGCCAGATCCGGTTCTCTTCAGAGGTCACACTTACCTTCAGGTTGGAGAAGAAGTAAAATGAGCTGGCTGGGATCATATGTTACACAAACATCAGACATAATTGAAGCTTTTGATGAAGCTTCGTATCTGCTTTTTCATGTATATATGAGTGTCTTCTCTTTCTGGAATTTGTCATATTATGGGTACATTTGGAAGTGTTTCATGTTAAGTTGAACACATTTTATTGTTATCCTACTACGGCCTTAAACTATGGCATCTAGACTTGGCAAGCATGGGGTTGTCACTATGTAATGTTATAATAAGCTGGAGGGAATGTTGATATGAAGCTTCAGTAGTCTTTTTACACAGATACCAAACCAGTTACCTAGAATGGCTTTTCCTTCTGATCTCAGTGAATGTGCAGCTGCACAAAATCTCTGATGATCGTTCTTTTGTTGAAGATTTAAAGATTACCATGCACTAATAAGAAAATGTTGGGTGTATCATTTTTTATGTACACAAATGCATGGGTGGGTGAATCCATCACTGTCAACCTCAGGCATGCTTCATGTGCAACCATAGCCTACTTGTACTAGCCTACACTTGTATGTGTAGGCGCTGTTCTTGTAATTGTGAAATATCACATGTGCAGCTGCTGTAGCCATAAGTAAATCTCTGAGCACCCGTGTGTAAACACCAGACTATCCAAGGACATAAGTTTGTGTTCCAGTAATTTGCGGGTGGGAAACAGGAAGTGATTTAGGAGCATTTTTCCACTTTTTCCCTCCTCAAAATAACACCAAGAGCTGCAAAATATACATTCCCTCCACCCTTAACGCTGTCATTATTGCTGTCGCTATATATCACCCAATGCATTGAATCCTCTGCAGCCTGTAAAATTTTAAATACCTACATTCACTATCATTGAGTATCCTGGTCATTCATGATTTTAATTTGGTCGTTTTGTGGGAGCGTTTGTGCGCATGCATGTGTGTGCCTGCCTGCCTGCCTGTATAATAAAGTTTATCCTGCCTGGAAATGCACTGTTGAAACTTTATCGACATTGATTTTGTTTTTCAGTTGCCTATAGTCATTTTTATTTCTTCAAATATTTCAGTTTAATATTGCAAACAACTTCACAACATACAAAATGAATAATATTAACCCAGAAACATGTCAATGAATAGATTTTATATATATATGTATATATATAGATATATACATATATATATCTATATATATATAATTTTTTTTTTATATATCTTGTCCTCTGGTGGGGATAAAAAAATAAACAGCAAAGCTTTGACAACAGCACCTTGACATAGTATGTAATTCCAACATTACCTTGAGAAGTTTAGAACAGTAAACAGATAAATTACTTGAGAGGAAAATTGTTTTCTGCTGAATATGTAAACGGAATGTTTTTTGGTCAGCATCATATCCTTTTTTGTAAGTGGAGAATTTCTCAATTCACAATTGAAGCAGCATGCAAGCTTTTGAAGATGGAAATGTCCTCTCTCATTCCTTGCCTGTTTTTTTCCTTCATTTTCTAATTCTTGGCAACGTAAACAAATCACAATGTCTTGAGGAATGTGATATAGTAATTTAAACTGGGCGCAAATGACTGATCAGATTTTTTTTAATTGTTTACAAGGTCATGAATATGTTCAATAAATAGACTGTAGTATCACTTTTACTGTATAAACTTCATCTTTTTTTACATGCAGTCCATAAAATTTTCATTTGACGGAATAATTTACCCTGTTATGTATATATACAAATAGATATTTTCTCTTTATTCTCTTTTTTAAACTCTTCAATAAAATCTATACATTTTATACACTATCTCCCTCTTTTAATGGTCAATGTGCATACACACGAAGTGTCTATCCTTATAAACCGCCAGCCAATCTTCTTTTTGCTATCCATGGTAAGCGCTCGCACGTAGGACTGGGTTGTCCTGCATTGGGAATTATAATGCCGCTTGTCTATTCCTCTGCAGCCCTCCTTTGTGTACCCCATGGGGTTGCATTTGGTCTCATAAAAGTATTGCTTCAGTTGGCCATTGGGGACAGGGACCTTTTCCATGACGGTAACTGTCTGCCCAGACATGTCTATTGCCGTCTTTTTATCCACAGCTGTCACCCACTGGCTAATACTGTCACACACACTGAGCTCTCCGCGCCGTGAGGGATCGGAGTGTCGCCGTACCCTCATGGACATGTTAGCGGCATCCAGATAGTTTTTGTATTCCTCCAGGAGAAAGAGCAACGGCGGCTCCAAAGGCACTTGGTTGCTGATCATCACCCGCGAGTCGTACAGGTCGACATCCTTGGTCTCTGTGGTGACCACTGAGGATGGGCCCCCACCTCCCTGGCTCTTATCAGCCCCCTGTCCCAGCTGTGCCGCCTCTCCCTCCACCTCCAGCAGCTCCTCTATCACCTGCTCAAACGTGTCTGTGAGTGAGGGCAGTTCCCCGCGCTGGCCTGGCCCACCACCACTCTGTGGAGTCCCATGGCCTCGTGCGGCCGTCGCAGCAGCGCCCAAGTAGCCTTCCGTACGATGGCCCCGCATGCCCGGGGCGTCTCTCAGGGGCGCAGCTCTCATGCAACTGAAGTATGAAATAACCATAGTAAGGAACAGGATGGTCATCACTCTTCTAACCTGGTGGAACTGGAGGGGAGAGAGACACATAAAACAAGAGGGAAGGAGGGGGGAGAGAGAACAAGAAGTTAATCAAAGAGCATTTTCAATGAAGTGAGCTTATTCTTGATCCATAATGCACCATGGAAGCCTTTCCTCTCATTTACACCCTCTACTCTTTCTTTGCGAGCCAAAAAGGGAGCCAGTAGCCTTGGAATAATCCCCAAATGTTTTTTTTATCAAACTGATATTGGCACTGTGTCATTAGTGTTTTCAAATTGTTTGCAAACTGTAATCACTCTGTTCCTATGTGAGGTCTGGCTTAGGGTTTTATTTGTTGGCAGCAATGCACAAAAGCTGTGATGAGCATCAGAGACATCGCTTATTACAAAAGATAAGATTACACAAATAGATGTCACTACATCCTTACAGGCATGCTATTATTATTTTTTTTTATTTTTTTTTTTTTACTGGTGTGTTAAATTGTACAGTTTATTTCTAGAGCGTGAAAGAATGTGCCGTTTTATAATGGCCAAACCTGTCATTTATGCCTCACTGCCTGAATCATTGTGTTGTCTTGTCAGTTTTGAAAGCTCATACCTTCCCCATATTTTTTTTAACACATTATAAAGGACATTTCATATTATTATACTTCATGTTTATTATGGCAAGGAGTTACCTGAATTGTTAGATCGTGTAATATCTCAATAATAAAATTGACAGGTGGATGCATTTTGGGCTCCAACCATGTGAGGGTCAATTGTGAACTGGCAAAATCTGGAAAGGCTTTGCGCGTGTTGACATAAGGACATGGTTTTGTTTGTTTTGTATGTTTGAAGAGCTCATGTATTATCTTTTGACTATGACATTACCCCACTAACAAAATCACCATTATTAACACTCAGGGAACCTCCAACATGGACAGCACTTACTGACTGACTGAGTTGGAAATGTTTGTGTGTTTATGTCAGCTTTGACAAACACCAGTGCTGCAGCATTATTATTATTATTTACCAAAAAAAAAAAAAAAAACTGGTCTGTGCTGTAAGACAGGTCTGATACTAAACATTATAGTCATAAACGGGAATCAGGAGTTTGTTGAGGGACACTGTTTGTTTTTGGCAGGTGGACGGCGAGAGCACTGCAGGATGAACTAACAGGATGTCATGAGGACATTGAATGACAGAAAGATGTATCATCCTCCCTGCGCTGTAAAGTACCAATCTCAAGGCTCCGTAGAGCAACTCACAAGATAAGCAAAGCACTGCCAGGGGGGTGGGGGCACAAGGAGCCAGGTGTAGCGGAAATACTGTACATATCCTTAACCAGTGAATCGCCTGAGAACATATGCATCCCTTACCTTTGAGAAGCTCTAAGATTAACAGCAAATCAATGAACTGGTGGACATCCAACAGCCCGAGATATAAAAGCAACCATAATAAAAAGAAAATCTAGATCTTGCTTTCCACAGGGGCTAATTTAAAAATAGCCTGGCCGATGCTTTGGCTGCACTCTGCATGTCCCAACTTGATACAGGAAAACACGGCGAGCAAACGCACTCCTGCCTCCACTCGGAACGGACACGAGGACCTTTGCAGTAGGGAGGAGCAAAACCCCACCTTAAAAGCATTTGTTTCATTCTTAATTGGTATCTGGGGCCGTGGCTGCAATTAACCAACACCACGGTGACTGCCATAGAGATATCTTGTCTAAAAATAGACGTGCTGGGAGTCTCACAGTCTCTATTCAGAATATCACATCCTTCTTCTTAATGAGCCACTCATTCCCCGAGCTCAGTGACGT
This sequence comes from Maccullochella peelii, assembly GCA_002120245.1. NCBI lineage: Eukaryota > Metazoa > Chordata > Actinopteri > Centrarchiformes > Percichthyidae > Maccullochella > Maccullochella peelii. Next base: position 40,838 of record LKNJ01000898.1, read on the forward strand.
ACTCTTACAGAGTGTGTGAGTGTGTTAGAGGGAGGGCATGGGGAGGGGCCGGCTTGTGTTTGCAGGGAGATGGGGGTATTTTGCCTCTCACCAATTAAAACAACAATGAGGACAAATCCAGTAATAAGGAGCTAATTATCAATTTTTTCATTAAATAGCCTATTGCTAATAAAAGCCTATTTAACATGCAAAAATCAAGCTTATTAACCTTTCAATATTGTTAAGGCTTTGGTTCCAATAACAAGAATGTTCTGTGAGGCTTCCCAGCACAGAAAATCATGTAGGTTTACGGGATTGAGGCCAGTCACGAGCTTTATGTGTAGGATGCATTTAGGCTGATATTATTATCAGTGTTGCACTCAAATGGTTCCACTTCCACATGAAGGAAATGAAGGCAGAGGGCTGATTACTGTTAGGCGTCAAACTTCATGCTGGAAATGGTGCAGACGAAGAGTGCTGCATCTTCCGTAACAGACCACAGGGGTAATATTGCAGTAGCAGGGGGTGGAGAGAGTGCCAGCGTCATTTCGCAGCATAACAACCACAGATGACGTCTCTTCCAGGTCTCCATAGGGGAGAGAATGGAGGGGAGGAGGTTGCTGGGGGTAATGCCACTCAACAGTGTGCAATTGCATGCCATTCCCCCGGGTCTCCTCACACCGGGAACAACAAATGATTTTATTTCTATCTCTGTGATTTCCTGTTTCCATCAGGACAATCAATATGGCTTATGCTCTCAATCAACATCCTGTTAAAATGCGATAAAGCCAATGAATCATTTAATTGCTGTGGGACTGGCGGAGAATCTCTGGCTTATATCTACTAGAGGCTAAATGTGACAACTGATTGGTTTGCTCTTGTTTTATACATCCAGTGAAGGAACACTTTTATGTGCACTGCTGGATCTCGCAGTTAATAAAAAAACAGCGGTTTGCGAGTTAACACAATGAGCATGGATAATAAAGCAAAGGAGGAACTACATATGGAGGAATGTTTGGAATAAAATGTACTTTATTGTGGAGCCTCTGAAGCAGCTTTGTGACAATAGGTTTGGATATGAATATATCTAACACAAAGAAGTGGTTGAGCACGGTGCCCATTGCTTCTATCTGGATTGTTTAAAATATAATCCTCTCAGTGAAATCCAGGTACATCCCACCAATCCAGCTGTGTCATGGCCGTCCAAGTATGACAGTTCTTTTGAGCAAAACTGTAAATCACCTAACAGGCAGTGCGGGAAGATAAAGCCTGTAATAACCGCTTGTCAAACACGCCTTTATTCACAACAACACACCTAGAGCATGAAACACCCAGAACAATAGGAGCAGGTGAGTGTGTGGACTGTCTACTGTTTGGCTTTGACGTCCAGATGACCACCTGTTCGTCTGCTTTGAGAGCACGGCTGCATGGTGGGGATATGTAACTTACCCTCGCATTTATTCTTTGTGCCAGGTGGGGATTAAAGTGATAAATGCCTCCTTTGACAGACGCTGAAAAGTTTCTCTAAAGCATGAAAGGACTAGCATGGCTAGTATGATGCAGACATATTCAGTAATGTTCCCCAGCCTCCCTGCACATGTCAGCACACTTTATGGCTTCATCTTCACGAACAGCGTGCAGGATATCTTAGGAACCGTTAGAAGGGAAAATAAACATCAAACAGGAGACATGAAAGAGGGAAATGTGCCCACCACATTTAAATAGAAATGTATGACCTATAGCAAGATTTGTTCTCTGCCGCTACCACAGCTCCCTTGTGGGCATCCGTCTTTGTTCAATTCCTCAAGAACCGTGTCGTTAGAGCTTTTTTTTTTACCTAGCAACTTGTTTTGTCACGTTCAACATCTATATAGCGCATGGCGCCAAATGTTCAGCTTGTAAAATGAAAAAGAAGAAGAAAAACAAGCATGATATCATAATTTCTACCCGAGGACCCCTTGTGTGCCACAATGCAGCACTTAAAAAAAGGCAATTAGAGTTGTCTGCAGTAATGGCTGACACATGTGGAAGCTCGCTTCCTTGAGATCTGTTTTCAATCTGACACAGTTTCAGAGCACGTTTAGTAATAGATGAGCACCACTAAGGGATTATACCTGGCCTCTAGGCCAACCCCGGCCACTGCCACAGAAAGCCCGGCATTCAAATAGCTGCTGAGTGATCTGTGCTGTCCAAATGAGCTGTTGTTTCCCTCCCACGCTGTGTGCAACAGTGGCCAATTGAAAGAATACAGTAGCAACATATACAGCATGGTATATCAGCACTGATTTGATCTCATTTGAGGCTACATACTCTAGTTTAGCAGTGTCAATGCACTCTGAAATGTGGTTTCCAATTAAAAACACATAGTTCATTTTAACCCATGAATCAGCAACTCTGCAACCTAACCACTAAAATACAAACAACAGACATATAGCTCCATATTAGCAGCGCTGAAGTTCCCAACTTTGTACACTAGATGGCGTGTGAGACCGTGAAATAGTACGAGCTCCTTCTGTTTCTCCCTGCCTCCACCTTCCTTCGCCATCTCTCTTTCCCTCCCTCATGTGAAACACGATAAATAGACAGATAGACAGACAGACAGAAAGATAGACAGATAGACAGAACAGCAGAAAACATCGTCTTTTTCCAGGACGCACAACCAGTTTTTGTTGTGCGTAATTGTAAATAGGCTATAAAATTCACTTACACACCTCTGACAAGAAATTTGGCACTAGTTTGCATTTTTTGGAAAGTACATCATTAATTCATTAGTAGCCTACACCATCATCTCCCCGGCTCTTGTGTACCTACTTCTATGAAGTTCTTGGACAAGATATTTTCACACGAAGCTGTCACACATGAGCCAGTTTTCCACCCCTCTATAAATGGGATTTCATTTTAATCCGCGTTCAGTCTGGCCAGCAATTTGAAGTTATTCAGTGCGAACACACAACACCAAGAAGTAGACCCAACAGTGTATGTTGGCCGACGTAGCTGGGCGTTCAGGTCTCGGGTTTCCCATAAAGTCTTAATGAGTTCATCAAAGTTTTTTCCCCCCTCTCTAAAACAACAACTACACAAAAACTGTCAGGAGTCCTTTTTTTTTGGTTTGCTCACAGAGCAGGAATATAAATATAGACTAGACACCCTGAACAAAGACTTTATTGAGCTATTTATGAGCACAAAGTTGCCGTTCAGTGTTCAAACGTGGCTGATTTCATACAGAGAGGCACGCTGGATTGTTCCCACTTTGGTAGCCTAGACAGAAATACTAATAACAAGTCACATTGCTCATGGCTGCTCTAATAATGAAACAACAGTCTTTTTTTTTCTTCTCGAGATTACATCTGCTGAGCTCTCCGCTGGAAACCCAATCAACATAATAACTCCGTTTTTTATTAATGAACGGGAGGATAAGGTTACACATATCCCCTCTCGGGCTGCGCCGCTGTCTGTTCGCAGGATAGCCGGACTTGATCGAGCTACTTTTAGACCCCCCCTTCCCCCCNCCTCCACCTCCCCCCAACACCCCACACATACACACACACACACACACACACACACACACACATCTGTCTTTTTTCTCAAGCAGCATCAAACAAAGCCAAAAGTGCTTCAACAAACTTATGAAAAAACAAACAGACACATACCTTTTACTGCCCAGTCGTAAAACAGACCATTCAACAGGACAGTAGTGTCATCTGGGATGTTTTGGACAACTCCCTGAGTAATTTACTTAAGCGATATTTCCCTCTCTGTACTCTCCCGACAAGCTTCAGGATATCTCTTCAGCTTTGGAGCAAATAGATTAAATTATTGATGGTGGAAATTGCATGGATGAGGTAATGCACTCCCATGGCTGCACGGCTCCTTTGGAGATCGTCTGAAACTGAACTTGTCGCATGCTGAAACGCCGCAGCAGCAGCACCACGGGATGAGAGACCTCTGGAGCTGAAATGAGGAGCCTCTTTGAAACTACAGTAACTTTACTACACAATGACGCTGCAACATGTGACCTGCCGCTGACTGGTCGCCAACAAACTCGTTTTTAAACAGCCCCGAGGCGGAACTATAATGCGCTTTCAGCGTGCATTATGTGCTTTTGTTTGTCCGCATACCGTGCAGCCTGCATCCACACCATGATGTCTGGCAATATATAAAGCACAGGCGAAGCCTCTCCTCTTTCGTATTTTGCTCACCGAGGGCAAAGAGGTGGTGGATTTTTTTTTCCAAGGGTTTTGCGTAACAGCGCGTCTCCACCAAGTCGTGATACACTGCGTGCCATTTAGAGATGGCCTATTTGTGTAAAATTAGATATTCAGAGAATTAAAAATAAGCATTTCTTGCACTGGTCTGCAGATAGTGAGGAGGCTGGGTCATGTATATAAAAATAAGCTTTAAGAAAGAAGGTATTTCAATCTGAAGTATATATTTGTGAACGTTTTTATCCCACCCTTTAATCCATTTTAGGCAGTATGAGTCTTCCTAAATCTATTTTCTACATCTTGATAAAGCCCAAGAAGATTCTCACCACCTTCTAATATAATGTACTCTATATAATGTGTAATTTTGAGTCATTTCTATTATATATAACCCCCTGAATATCAGCTTAGAGGAGGCTTACCGTTTTGCTGCTGTAAAATGCAAGTGTGTTAAAACATTTGGATGGCAACAGGCACTGGAGGCTAACAAAGATGTGAACTTATTGAAAACAATTCTGCCTCTCCTTGCTTTTAAAGTGAGCCATCTCCACAACAGATGGATGACTCCCCTGCAAGTGCTCTGCAGCGTAGAAACCAGCTTTCACAGGTTATTATTACCAAATGTCAGCTAAACAAGCGCATTTAAATTATATACACAGAGCTTACTCGGAGAATGAAACCGCTTTGCTTCTTGATACTCTGTTTCCCCTCATCGGGAACAAACTGGGGACAATTCATTCCCTTTATTTTATGCAGAATTCAAATAAAAATGTCAGTGGAGCCACAACCTTTCAATGGGTGATGAACGTTTGGAAACTCCACCTCTGATGAATACAAGAGTGAGCATAATGGGGAAATAGCAGCTCATTATCCTTGTGACTTGGCCCTGGTCCAGTGCAAAGATTTATTGTGATGTGTTTGCTATATTGCCATCATGATTCTTCTCTGCACGAGCTTATGAGCTGGAGAGCTCTTGTTTGGCATGTGGTAGTATGGGAGTGGATGCTCACACCTGCTTAATGAGTCACTCCCACCTCCAACACACCCGGGGACATGCCAAGATAGATATAGCCCTCCCCGAAGGCTCACAGGAGGTGAGGGCAAACTCTGGATGACAAAGAGTTGCATCAGCAATCACTGAGCGACATGACTCCAAAGAGGATTAAAAAAAAGCACACTGCACAAGGGGGCTGTTCCAAACAAGTAATTCATAAATAAATCACTTGGCATCTCATTAGAAGAGCGAAATCAACAACATGGTCTCTCTCATTTCTGCAAATACAACACAACTGAAGGTGGCGTATCAAGAGAAGTCGTTTGGCTTTAAGGACTGAATTTCTGAATGAAAATAACTAAATGTCTAATAACTGGGAGCAAAAAGGAATTGTGAGCAGTGTTAGGAGGTTTTTGCCTCCTCCAATCAAGGGCCAAACAGGAGCACGACAGCATTAAGCACAGTTATAAGGCAACCAGGAGTCTTTCTGAAAACTGCTAAACCACTAGGCCTAATTCATCGGAACTGAGGTGTAAGATTTCTTTAGGTTTAAGATTTCTCATTGCGGCGCCAGTGACGATGACTTCAAACTATCTGAGGTGTTGGGATGAAACCTTTTGTCTTTTGCATGTCATGTAGCAAATTTCTGCAGGTTTTTAATCACCCCGTTTGTGGCTAAACACAAGGGATTTGCAGTAACAGTTGGGTCTCCTCACATCTTCCCTGCTCACCAACCTTTCGCCTGTTTGTGCAGCAGAAAGAAGAAACAACCACAGGAGCTGACAACACGACACACTTGTATAACTCTTCAAGGCTTTTCTTGCCAAATGCAGCACGATGCTGACAAGTCCGCACTGCTGAAAGCTTCACTTAACAAGTAGAATTATGCCTCCTTGTTGCGCGAGACGAGCCGTGCAACACGGACGAAATGACATTTTGTGAATTGTCATTTTCACTGGGGATAAAGGAAGGCGATGAGGGCGTTCTGATCAAAGTGAAATTGCATTCCTTCCCCGGGAAGAAAACACGTCAACTGAGAAAACATTTTTTTGTACGAGGTTGGATGACGTCAAACAAGACGAGGGTCGAGCTGGAGAACAGTTGAGAAAACTCCAGACTGGTAAACTCAGTGCTGGCCTTTTATAATCAGACGCTGGAGTGAGAAGTTAATGTCATCCCTCCTGTGATGACAATAACCTTTATTGTAATCATCAGGCAGACACAGAAGACCAGTTCCATATATATAGTCCTCCCTCCTCATCCTCATACAGCTGATACATTATTTCTATAGTGGCATAGACTGCAAATCATTTCATAGCCTATTAAGCCTCTCTCTGTCTCTGTCTGTCTGTCTCTTTTCTTGGCTTATGGCCCCCCCCACCCATCCCCGCCAAATCCAATATCACCACAGCATCAATAACCTTTGCATGGTTCACTGCTGAAGGAAAACACACTAATCATGCCACAAAATGACTTGGAAATGCTGAAATATTTGTTCTGAGGGTCCAAGTCATTTTTTTCATTTCTCACACAAACGAGGCTGTAGAAAACTAAATCACAATGCTTGCTTTAATAATATGACACATCCTGCCACCACATGCAACTACAGACACATCTTTCACCAAATAAGGCACATTTCCCCTTATAAAAATGGCAAAAATCTACCTATAAGTTTGTCCAAACCTGACTCACCTTTAGTCTATCTGACATGCAGGTAATACAAATAAACATGTTTTATTATCTGGGGAAGTTGCCTGGATTCAGTGATGTGCTGCATGCATTCACATGCTGAGAGACACCACTCCTCTCTCTCTCTCTCTCTCTCTCTCTCTCGCTCTCTCTCACACACACACACACACACGCACAGACAGAGCATCATGAATCCTTGTAGTCCCGCAGTGGTCCGACATATAAGATGTCTTTACAGTCAGAAAAACTATATATCCACTGTGTATTAACAACTTATCGTGGGCTTCGTCGCTGTAAAACAACAATCATGCCACTGTGACGAATAACTGATAATTATAATATTAAATCGGAATAAGGTTCATCGCCTCCTGACAGAACTTGTTTAAACAAGCCTGTTAATTGGATGAAGGTGTTGGTGATGAAGATGATGGTGGTGGTGGTGACTAAAGCAGCAGCAGCGACGGCGGCGGCGGCGGAGGGCGATGTAGCCTACATTTCCCTAATGATTAAGATGATTAATTTTCGCTCTAAATATATCGTGACGCCCGCTTAGCCATGAGCCGACATTTCTGCCATCTATAGCCCAAAATAACCAATAGCCTATTTATAATTTATATTAGACCATCAGCTTGGATAAATATGCCATTTCATGAATGAAATCGTAGTGGCAAAGTGGGCAAGCACAATCCGAAATCGAGATTTATTAAAAAGAAAGAACCTATTATTTATATTAAAAGAAAATGGAACGTCCTTAATTGAAAACCAGATTTCGCCAAATCCCTTTAGCCCCCCAAAGTGCAAGAATTGATCGCAACGGAAAAACGACACACAAAGGCCAACATTTACATTATGAAAAAAGCAGCAAACACATTAGCTGTATGAAACAATCCAGAATATTATTAATGTTAATCCGTATTTCTGCAGAACGCATTTATTTATTTTTCGTTAAATAAATAGGCCTACCGAAAGAATTTCATCTGATTTTTGCAATGAAACCTACCATCAGGTTTGTTATTGACGCCCACCCCAACTCTGCAGAGCTGAGAGTGCAGAGAGAGAGAGGGAGAGAGAGAGAGAGAGAGAGAGGGGAGATTCTCGGTAAAGATAACACACGCGGAGACCCACGCACACAGTTGCGAGCGCACGCAGGCGCACGCCCGCACACAAACACACGCAGCCCCATTTATGGACTGATCCGCTGACGTACATTGCAGAAAAGTGCTATAAAAAAACCTTCATACATACAAAGTGTGTCGTGCCACCCCACAGACCCCTCCTAACCCGCCTCCGCTCATCCCTCCTCCTCCACCTAACACGCCCACGCCCACACCATAATCCCACATCTCAGTAGAAAAATAATAATAATAAAAATACTGGTAGGCCTACATGGCCAGATAATAGCCATTCTGCAAAGAAAAGATTATATTTATAAACAAAATACAAGCGGAAAAGATGCTGCAATAAAAAAATCTAACTCTCTTGTGGCATCTGTGAATAAAAGGCCAAATATTTCTTCAAAGTATCACAATTTCCCCGATCTTATAGAAACTAAAACGCTTATCGTTTCGTTAGATTCATTTTATTGATTGATCACAATTTGTGAAATAAACGCTTTTGTGGTATTGATAAGCCTGAAACGTGGCTATTACAGTTGCGACGCAGCCGTTATTAAAGGAGCATTTTTATGAATGTCGGGCAGCCTAATAAGTAACATGATCTATTTTGGTTTCACTGTCATATAAAATGAGGAGTAATAGGCTATAATATGCAGTGCGCATTACATTGCTGGGTAAAAATTACCGATACGCCAGCGGAGAAGTCACATAATTCAAATGCAATTAGGAATTTACTGGACACATTCGTTTTGGAGTATTTATTGGAAAATGCAGCCTGCAAGTGGAGTCTTGATTAAAACAGGACTGCCAGTGGGCGTTGGGGCTTTTCTCTTCTCTTGCAGTTGTTTTGCCATGCAATTGCTTCGTCTTGGATCAGAAATCTTACATCTTTGACCAGAGGAAAAAAAAAAAGAAGACGAGAGGGGGTGGGGGGTAAGTGAGAGGGAGAGACGTAGAGAGACAGAGAGAGAGAGCGAGAGAGGAAATAGACAATATCCACCGCTTCTGCATCGGTGCGAGACGAATCTTTAGGCTACAAGTCCTTCAGGAGAGCAGAGAAATAAAATCCCGCAGCAGTTTGGTGTGATGATCATCTAAATCTAACAGCCTGACGTGATAGATTGTACGCGTGCCTACATTTGAAATAAAAACAGAAAGAGCAAGAAAGAAAAATCGATGCCTCCCGAACAATTGCATATCAAGCCATCTTATCTGTCTCCATCACATTCAGCCATAACATCTGTCAGTGGATGCACTTTGACCACGCCCATCTTTATTGTAATTTTACACAGGAATAATAGAGCAATTTGTATTTACTGTAAAGGAGACTCGCTTTGGCAAACCCGGCGAAATCACACGAGTCAAAGCGATTAAGTATGAAAGAATTAATTCATCTTNAATTGTCATTCAAATTATTAAAAAACACAGCTGAAATGGAATATCATTTTTCTTAGGACCTAAAATCACAAATCTCAGAAAAAACATAAAAATAGAAATCCAAACATATATAATTCAATAAAGGATTTTGTGGTCCTTTCAAATAAATGCTTCATTTTGAAGGATTTTATTTATTTATTTTTTTCAATAAAAGAGCCTTGGACAGCAATTTCAATCTTCATTTCTATATTTTGCTGTCAGCTTGTGTGTCAACCCACATTCCTGCAGCAGGCAATATTTTCTGTATTAACCTAAATGATTTCTTGAGAGATGTGGTCGCCAGCAATCTGCAACAGTGATCTCAGATTCAGGACATCCAAGAGGCTGTGGTTAGCCTAGCTGCTGAAATGCTTGAAATAAGTTGAATGTTTTTGAGATGTAGGTCAACAGGTGGTTCTCTCTGTTTGCTACACCTTAATTAGGTTATTGGAATGAGAGCAGGTTGATTTTTTTATTTTATTTTTTTTTTGTCTTTTTCTTAGAAAAAGAAATTAAACTAGGATTTTCTTATAACTTTAAATGACTGGGTTGGTAGTATCCTAGCAAATACTCCTATTGAATTGTTGTCTTCAGTATTCTGTACTATGTCTTTATTGGTCGATTTGTAACTTGATCCACAAAGTATGAGGAGTTCTGTGACATGTGTAACCCTGATCTGCCAAAATGCATTTGTAATACACAGTACATTGGATTTCTATTTCTATTATGCATATAATACATAACAATGGCTGGCCTGCATCATGGTATCTTCTACCTAATAAGTGTGTTTGAGTTCTATTTTTTGGGGGTTTGACACAACTGTTATTGTCACTTATTTTCAGATTTATTTGGTAAGCGCACTCGGTGCCCCTCAACCTTACAAGGTTACATTTAACCATGGACTTATATCTGTTGCTAATTTATATTATTTGTAATTAGAACGCAGGTTGACCCTGAACAGTTGTGGGTATTTGGGTGATTTTGTCCTCATTCATTCAAAATGGTTTAATTCAAATCTACATACATATATACATTTTCTATCCCACAGACATTTGCTAGTGGTCTTTTAGTCTTTTTGTAATAGTCCACAAATACTGTATCTTCTCAGAATTGGTACCTTTATTTTAATTTCTACATTGTCACTGTTGAGGCCAAATAAAGGCTATGCTTAATTGAACCTTTAGTAGATATTTCATCACAGTGGATCATGAGGTTGCTTGCTTCACCATAGCCATGGGGGATGCTGATTCACCCAGCCAGCAGCTGATACTGTAGATCAGACTGTTATCAAACAATATTGCAACAGTCCCATAATGATGATTTGCTGCTATCTGTTGAGTAGCTCAGCTCAATGTGAGGCAATGTAGTACTTCACTCATGGTGTTTCTGGGAAGACCATCTTATTCCACACTGTCTGAAAGCATCATATTTATTCAGTGTCAGGTTGTTCTAGCTCGACATTGAAGCTATATGATGTTTACACTGAGTGAAATAGGTAGGTAGGTACTTTATTGATCCCCCAGGGGGGAAATTTCTTCGTTACAGCAGCCAATAAAAATACAATATAAATAAAAACTATACACGCAGTATTGTATAGTATATGTAGTAACATATGATGTGCAGCATTGAGTGAAGACAGTGCCAAAATGACCAGACAGTGCAAATACTGTGACAAACAAAATACCATACAGCACACACAAACACAGTGCAATACAAGACACCAGTTAACAAGTCGAACAAGTTGAGGTAAACATCGGTAGACAAGTTAGGGGGAGTGAGTGGATTTGGCCTGGATGTCACAGTCTAACAGCTGCAGGCAGGAAATATTCAAACCTAAGTCTCTTTGTTTTATGGCTGCACCATTCAATCAAATGGAAATATTCAAGATGGCCTGTGCACTATTTTATACACATTTCCCCAAAAATTCAGCCTGAAATATTTGGTGTCTTTGGAAACTTTAGGAAACTGCACCAGAATGTGAAATAAAGTCCTGTGGTTTTGGGCGAAGTTTGGCTGCAGAGCATGACTTTGTAACGACTGACCGACTGACTTAAAGAGGTCACAAAATAGAAAATATCTTTTGAGCCATCTCATGAGCCTAAAAACCTGAGATATTACTGGCCGTAAACATGAAGGAATAATCTTCGTAAGTGGCTAAGCAGAGCTAGCTTTAAAAAAGTCAATCAGAATTCAATCATTGTAATCCATCACATTGTATAGGGCAGACAACAGGAACCTCTTCGCTCCGTGTCTGTACTTTTTGTGTGTTAGACAATACTTTATTCACATTTATTTCACCGTCTCTTTGTTAAGCTTTTTGACAATGCTAGTAAAAAGCTATTATATTACTAAAGACAGACTATATTCATGATTGTTATAGACAAAGGAAGCTGAATTTACACTTGACATACAGACATTTAGCATTCAGAACCAGCAGGACATTTCCTGGTGAAACCTATGAGACAGCTGAAGGTCTAGAGAGGCTTTATCAGTCAAGAGAACGCCATAGCAACATGCGTGTAATGGTTTTGTTGGAGTGATCTATATGCTGAAAGGGAGTGGGAGCAAAAAAATCCTCAAGAGTGTTGACCTACACAATCTACCGTTCTCTGTAACTGTTCAACCAGGCAATGAAATTAGCACCTGCTGCCTGCCAAATACAGAGTAAATGTTGGCTGTGGCAGGTAGAAATTTCAGGTCACCTGCCACCATGGCAGATAGGTTTTTCTTATATTAATCAATATTATTTTTAAGAATTAATATAAGAATTTTTAGAATAGTCAGGGATTAAGGTTGCATGATGTATTCCATATTTCTACTGTCCTGTACCCCTTACTCAGTGTTTACATTTCTAAAGCGTTCTATGTAGATTTAACAAGTGGCAGACAAAGAAACTGAGTGGCCGGTAGAAATGTTCAGTAACTAAAAACTTAGTGTAACTACACCTCAACTAGGACCCCCTCTTCCAGGAAATAAAAAAAAAATGCAATGAGTGAGGAGGAGGGGGGAGACTGACTGACACTGATTAGTATTTTTTTTTATATAATATGTATATATTTTTTAATTTCATGACGTAGACAGGTCCCAACCGGTTGACTCTATGTCAGCATTGGCCTCGCAGGTTCAGAGCTGATTTAAAACAGTAGATGGCATTTTGAGCCATTTTCAACCCATGAAATGCTGATTTTTTTAATAAATTTGGTAAGAAATGTCAACGTTAACAGCAGCATTGATGTGTTCCATCACAGTACAGTCATATCATTTAGTTTACAGCTCAAAAAACACGTTTAAGTGTGCTCTTTAATTTCAGACCCTGTGTTCAACTGTATTGAGATCCATGCATACGGACTGTAAACACTGCAAATTATTGTCCCTAACAGTTCACAATACTGGCTTTCATGGTATTTCAGCAGTGGCACTACCAGGTCATGTTCTTTACATGAACATTTTTCAGTGAAACGATTCTGTGAATCATACCACTGCCTACAAGTTGAAAGGAAATAGTTTTTAGAGGACGAAAACAGAACCTTGCATGCAACTTTCGAGTAGCAGCTTTCAAAAATCGCTCAAACACTGTCTATAGATGCTACTTCCTCAGTGGAGCCACTGTTTGCATTCTCTGCTCTCTTTTCAGATTATGAAAGTGGCTCGATGCCCCACAGACGAACTGTCACTGACCAACTGTGCTGTCATCAATGAGAAGGAGCCACAGTTTGAAAAGTGAGTGGGATACATGTAGCTGTGCATCATACTACAGTAATAGTAGTGTGTATGTGTGTGGGGTTGTTTGTTGAATGGGTGGATGCGTGCGTCAGCTTAGTGCTGCTGAGTGGGATTCACGTCTATCAGCCTGTTTTTCTTTTACACTCTTGAGTGTTTAGCTGAGATCAGTAACATCTGGGTTCATTCTTGTTCTGTACCAAACTTGTTCTCTACACTGAATCCTTTCCTCTGTATCCTTATTGTTAATCTCAATGCAGACACGTGACTGTGCGCAATTTAGCCCACAAGTATGTGTTCACCTTGAAGACGCATCCCAGTGTCAACTCCGGGACCATTGCCTTCAGCCTGCCACAGGTAAGTTTACGAGCAAAATGCCCCCCCCNGCCACATGTTCTCAGTGATTACTGCGTCGCCTGATGGCAGCTTTGCATTGCTCTCAAACTGTTTTCTGCAGATGTCATCAAGAGTGATTGATTTTGTGAGACAAAATGAATAAAAAAAAAAAATGTTTTTTGACATGTAGCTAACCAGTATTCTTCAAGTCTTGATATTCTTTATAACATGAAATACCACTAAGCCTATATTTTGTAAGTAATACTAATTTATAAAATAATAATAATATAATAAAATAAATTAATAATTTAATAGGTGATATCCACAGTTTTCCTTTACAAAGCACCAGTGAACACTTGCATTATGTTGAAGGCAGCAAATCATCAGTTTTTTCTGCAAATATTATATATATATTATTATTTTTTTGAAACCTTGATAGCAGTATCTGACCTGATATTCCCTAAGTCAAGATGTTCTCTAAGAAAAGTTATGCTCTCTTGCGTGGTTGTCTGTGGGCTCTTTGCATGGACCTCTTTGTTTGTCTCAATCTGTCTGTTACTGCTTTTTCCTTTTTTACCTTGCCTGTCTCTGCCTGCTCTTCCTCCATCTATAAACTTGGCAGCCACAACGGCACACAGGTACTACTGTAACCTCCTCAAGACGGTTCTTATTTTACCACAAGAATTCATTAACTGTTATCCATTGATTGATCGACTCATATTCGACATGGCAGCTGTCATTGGCTGCCATCTCAAAAACACAGCTTGTGTTTTTAAAAAGTAGTCAACTGACCATTAAGGATGTTTTATTATAAATATAGATCTTCTAGATCTAGTAAAATGCATAATATAGTTATGCATTTTAGTGTAAAGACGTGAAATAAGACCATGTTGCAGAGGAACGTTGCACTGATGTCTCTGTGAAACACGTAGTGTTGTCAGTTTGAAGTATAGCTGTCCTTTGTCTCATAACTTTGTTCTTTTGAAAAGTGTAAGTGCCTTATTGATGGTTAAATGGTAACCAATTGCCTTTTCAATGTCAATAATGTGTCCCAAAAGGAAATGATGAGACATGGAACTAAATCAATCACTTGCTTTTTTTTCTTCACAGAGAAAATGGGCCGGCCTATCGATTGGACAAGAGGTTGAAGGTAAGATTCACGTTTATAGCATAGGACTGGTGATATTCTTGATTTTTCTTGTTCTCAACAAATTCCACGAAAAGCCCGAAACCAACACTGAAGTGATCTTACTAATGTCAGTGTAGCCTGATATGTCTTATTCCTCCGCACATCAATGAGCCACACTGTTGCGCTGGGTGACATGTTCCTTCATTTCCATGAACACTCTGTAGTTTATTTTTACTCAATACTACATACGCTGCTGTGTTTCTGTAAATCATAGACTGTGTATAAAGATGGACTACATGACAGCTCCCCCAAAGTGAAGCCAAAACATCTGGATTGCCCCCGGGTGGCTGGATGCAGTATAGGCCATAAACCCCTCCCCCTCCATGTACAGGTCAAATAAATTATTCCCAAAGATGGTTTCTGTCATTTTAGGTAGTTTTTATCAAGTTTGTTTTTAATTAGTTATTTGATGCTATAAAAAGGAGGTGTGATGTAGTGATTGACAACTGTGCATTTGATTGTGCCGTGTTCGTGATTGGGTCATATGGTTGTATGGGCGGGATCAGAACTGCGCAGACTCTGGCTCCAAATGACGTCACCAGTGCAAGATGGCAGCTCCCGTATCCAGGATATTTTGGCTTCATTTTTGTACAGTAGGAGGAAGTGGAGACATGTCGTCCACCTTTATATACAGTCTATGCAGTAAATACTCACTAAAGCACCAAATGTGTATTAATCTGCAGCTGAAAATAGTCCCCAACAAATACAGTCTCTCCTCCTGTTTGAATAACATTTGCTAAAAACTATAGTGCCCACCTGCTTTAGGAAACTACTGAGCCTTTTTAAAAAATTAAACGAGCAATGAACCAAACCAAAGAATCATCTTCAACCTTGTTCTACTGTAACAGTCCGCAGAATATGAAATATTAAGATATGTAACTTTTCATAAAAAAAGGACAAAAAGAGACAAATAGGATTTGGCTTTCATCAAGTGCTGAAGGGCAAAGTTGTCTTTGGCAGATAGATTTATCAGAGTAACATGCCACACTGGGTGGTAATATTTTGAGAACACGATGCTTCAACATGCGGCTGTACCTAAACTGAATTTTGATGTGCTAATTTTTTATTTTGAGTTTTAAAATGAAAGCAATTGACTGAAAGAGGTAGAGCACACTTAAACGTGTTTTTTGAGCTGTACACTAAATGATATGACTGTACTGTGATGAAACGCATCAGTGCCGGTGTTAACGTTGACATTTCTTACCAAATGTATACATTTCATGGGTTTAAAATGGCTCAACACACCATCTACTGTTTCAAATCAGCCCTGAATCAGGCAATGCTGACATAGAAATTTATATAAAAAAGACTAATCAGTGTCAGTAAGTCTCCCCGTGTCTCCTGACCCACACACTATGCAGCCACGAGGCCACGCCTCCTACAGGTGTTCCCTCACTCGTTGCATTTTTTTTATTTGCTGGGAGAGACGGTTCTAGTTCTTCTACTTCAACCAGCCATTTGCAGGTAACATGAAAAGTTAATTTATGTTGCTGTTGGTAACAGATTATCAGTGCCTCACATGTATCTACAGGCTGCACAGACTTCTGATTGTTCTAGGACATCCTTTCAGCCTTTTGTGGTGACTGCCATTAATTTGTCATTTATTGGTTAGCAGTGCTTGACAGTCTTTCTCTCTTATCACTGAATGCCTTTTGAGTCACCGACACCTCGCCGCAGTAGAAACATAATAGCCTTTGACATCAACTTTGAAGGATTCATGCAACTTACATGTGGCTGACTTTAAAGGCTGCCAGAAAGACATCTCACTGTGATTACTTCTGATGGTCATATCCTGCAGATTAGTAATTACATGTGGGGTTAGGGGGTTTAGCTATTATTTAGGTGTCATGAGGGGTGGCGGGAACATGATTTACCCAGCACAGGCAGGGACAGAATAACAATATGGGTGGGTGATGTCACTCCACATCTGTCTCAGAGGCTGGCCAGCATCCAGAGAATGAGAAGGCCTGTTCTTTGATAAAATATTTCGCTCAGCTCCCTTAGGGCAAATGATGCCCAAAATGATGGGCGCTATTATGATACTGTCTGCATATCAGGGGTGAAAAGGAGGAATGAAAATATAATCCACTGAGTGAAAGAATGAATAAGCCTCATGGGACCTTAATCTTTCTTGACATAGCCTTGGAAAAAAAACAGCAAAGACAAGGTTCTTTTTATTTGATCAAAGGATCGCTCTCTTTCTTTTTGAACATTAAATTCATTTCCGTAATGGATAGTTGTTTTAGCAGTGTCTCCTGGTAAATGTGATATGAATAATGTAGCAGTATTGCGGGTGTCATTTTCCTAATTACCTGGCAGTGGAAATATCAGCCCAATCTAGTAGAAAGCTACTTACAGTATGTATCATTTCCATAATGAGGCCATTAGCAGCAGTTTGAAGACATGCAGAGAATGTGAATAGTAAAAGGGGACCACAAATCATACCAAATTCAGGAGCTGCCTGTTGTGTTGCTGATTTTGTTTCTCACATTAAAGGATAAAAGAATCCCTGTTTGATTATAACAGCCTGCTAACAAGGCATTAATTGATTTGGCAACCATTCCAAATGTACTAATGGGTATACACCCTGCAGTTTAGTTAGTGTCTAATTGAACATAATCAGACCATAAATCTCAGAGATACTAGTGCCATAGAGTTGTGTGTGATATTCAGTAGTGAGTGGGGAAACAAAGCTTTCTGAAGTACTGAATCAATATGAAGCGATTGTGTTGATAATGGTTCGCTGTTCAGAAGCATTTGATACAGTAAAAAATGGCGACATCTGCTGGCCAAACCCTTGATATTGTATTTGTATGGATGGATTAAATGTGAGGCCATGATGAAACAGTTAGTCAGAGTACAAGTGGTTTTACTGCTTTCAGTATTGTCATTTGTTCAGTAAAGCTTGTATTAGAAAAACGGATGACTTGTTTTTGTAATACTGAGGCAGATTGAGAGCGTCCCAAACCAGAGCGACACCTCTGTGTGAGGTAACGAGGCCTTGTTTGGGCCGGTCGCGTGGTTTTTTGGCTTGGTGAAGCGAGGCATCCAAACAATCTTGCTGCAATGCCTTTGCTTTGAAAGGTTGATACTGTTACAAGTAGTCTGCTTCGAGCGTGACAAGTATTCAGTTATTATGTTATATTATTGTTATGTTGGTAATTAAAAGGCTGCAGAATATATTGTGAAAAACAATTACAACTATTTAAGGTGAAGATAAAGTAACATTTTATTGAAACTGGTACTGTGAACATGAAAGCCTTATTCATATTTAAAGCTGTAGTAATCAATATTTTTACAGTATTAATGGACCAAATGACTGTGTAATGTGAAAGGGTTCGATTTATAGAGACAAATAATTATCGCCCAACTCTGCTCTTTCCTCCAGCTCTACGAAGCGTTTTAGCCTCTTTTGGCTTATTGTTTCTGTTTTCTGGCCCTCAACCTCTGCTGTCATCAACCTGTTGCCAGCAGAAGCAGGCAGCTATTTTAAACAAAAAAAAAAGCTTTGATAAACCCACTGCACACTACCTGTCCAGCACCAAACGGCAGACGGACAAAGTTAGCGATGTGGTACAGAGCTAAAGAAGAAAGAATATATGAATCCTGATCTGGCTCTGTGTCTGCTGCATGTGTAAATAGGCAACTGTTTGCCATGACAACTTTAAATGCGTGTTCCTCTTGCCCCAAGTGGCCACAAACATCAATTAATGCAGCTTTAATTTAATTTAATTTAATTTAATTTAATTTCAATCAAGACAGCAGTACAAAGGGAAAAGGAAGACATATTCTCATGAGGACATGGACAGTGTGATTTGGCCAGCTTATTGTCGGCCAGAATAGCGAGTTCTCAGAGCCTATCAGAAATAATCCAGGTCAATGAAAAAACTATAAACCTCACCACCTATTGTTTTTCCCCCCTTATAGTAACAAACTACGAGTTTGACAAGTCCAAACGGTGTATAAGCACCATGACAGTGGAAATCGACTTCCTGCAGAAGAAGAATGTGGACAGCAACCCCTACGACTCGGACAACATGGCCAGCGAGTTCATCCAGCACTTCAACAATCAGGCCTTCTGTGTCGGCCAGCAGGTGCTTGGGGCTTTAAGGGGTTAATAATGTGCCAGTCTAAACATTCACTCTCTATTTTAGAATTTAGTGGAATTCAGGAGGAGGAGAATTGTAGCTGTGAGGGAGACTTATTCATATTTAAATCATAGGTTCATGAATTGTATTACAAACCCAGTCAAATGGAGTGTTTCAATTGTTTTTAGTTTTGTTAAATTTGTTGCATTAATTCCTTTATTTGTTCATTTATTTTAATGTTCCCATATGTAAGTACAAATATATTCCATTAGTTTGGAGTAATTAAAAGTTTTTCGCTCCTTATTTCATAAATCTGGCCTTGCTCCCTGTGTTTATTTTTTTAGCTGGTGTTTAGTTTCTGTGATAAGCTGTTCGGCTTGCTGATAAAGGATATCGAGGCCATGGACCCCAGCATCCTACAGGGAGAACATGCCTCTGGCAAGAAACCAAAGGTATCTGGAGAACAATCTGTCACTGTTCCATGATGTTCTTCTGTACCAATGGAGGCAATTAAGTTTAATCAACGCAATTTATTTAACCTCACATGTAGTTGCAGTGCTAAATGTTGCAGGTTACTGGGGTTTCCACTTTTCTTCCATATTTATACAATTACTCTTATAGAAGAGTAAACATAACTTCTGATTGCACTGAACAATTATCATCTTTTTTGTTTCTTCCCTCAGATTGAGATTGGTTTGTTGCTTGCAAACAGTCAGGTGATTTTTGAGAAGTCAGAGAGCTCATCCATGACTCTGGTTGGTGAGTGTCAACAATACAGGGCTCAACAGTTTTCACCTATTGAAAAACAAGAGCACTAGTCAAGTATCTACAGTATGGATAGTTGATTACTTGAAATGATTTAGTATATGAATACAGCCACTAAAGCTGACATGATGATGACAGATAGTGGGCTACTAAAACCAACTTAAACTTATTTAAAAAGAAAGAAAAGTGTTTTTACATTCACCAGCTGTAAGACGATTCTCTATAAAACCACAAGGGGGCACTCTTCACACATTTTGCTCAGCTTGCTTTTCCTTTCACATTTAGTTGGCAGTGGTGCAAAGTTAACTGTGCCAACGGCCACCTGACAGGCAGTTTACCTTCATAACAAGGTTTAAATGTAATACATTCTGGTTATGTGATTATTGTGATAATTTGTGAAATGTGAAAGACAAGGCAATTGTTCAGTCAGGGTTTGTTCAATGCACCATATTAATTTCACTGCAAACAATCATTTTGGGACTACATAAGAGTAGATGGAAGTGCTTTTTCAATTATCAACATTAGGCTCTCCTTTTGAGCAAACGTCTTGTGTCTGTTTTTTGGCTGACCCCTCCAGGGAAAGCCAAAACCAGAGGGTCTCGCCAGTCCATCATCAGCCCAGACTGGAACTTTGAGAGGATGGGTATTGGCGGCCTCGACAAGGAGTTTTCTGACATCTTCCGTAGGGCCTTCGCCTCCCGAGTCTTCCCTCCAGACATAGTAGAACAGATGGGTGAGTGTCCCTCTTCCTCTTCATTTCTTTGTGCCTGTTCTTCCATTTTTCATACTTTTCTGAAAGTCTTGCGTAAGTGTCTTTCGTTTAAGTACAAAAAAGATTTGCACACCCAGATAAATCTGTTAAATTGCTCAGTCCCTACATTCAGACTAGACGTTTCCATTACGCCTTCTTCAGTGTCCAATAGTTATTCAGCTCCGGGTTGTGTCATTTTAACCTTTCCCCAGCCATGAGTTTCAATCAACTCATCTACAGGTACACCAAGTAAGATAGGTGTCTTCAGAATTGCCTCACTGAAAATTTCATAGGGCCACTTTCCAACATTAAGGCTGTGGTCGAGTAGTCTTTTTTGCTTGGTAACGTTCTTAACTGAGTGAAAGGACCCGGAAGGATCTAAGTGGCAGCCATGATAAGAGCTGGTGGAATTCTCTACATGCTAAGGAAAGGTGTTTCAGTGCTTCCTTTCTTTTCTCCTTTAGCAAAGGGTACACTGGACCATCCTTTACCAAAGGAAAAGGGATAATGCAGTCCCACAATTCCTTGAGGCAGCGTCATTTTAAGCGACGCCGCACCATTCGGCTGTTCGCTTACATCATTACGTAGCCTAGTGTAGGTGGATTCTCTTTGCACTGCGGTTGTCTTTTCCTAAGTCCTTACGAATTCTCCTTCACGTCATTTGTTTTGACTATTCAACCGCAGCCTAAATCCCAGAAGTCCCTCAACCAAAACAAAAAACGCATACAAAAGTCTCTTCATTTAGCGTAATTGAAATTGATATGAGGACATTTGCACAGAGTCCTTCCTCAACATGCTAAATGTTAACATCTCCAAGGTATCTTGTGAGAAACACTGTTGTTTCTCCTCTCAGAACTGGTAAGGTATCTTTCAGCATTCATCACGTTGAACAGATTAGTAATACCTGCCACATATAATTGTTTTCAGTTATTATATTCAGCTTGTGTTTAATCCTCAAATCAACATTATGGCAAATGAAACTTTGAATAGTTCTTTTGAGTGAATGTATCGTTGCTGAATCATTGCAACCCACAATCAGCGATTAGCAGGCAAGGCAGCGTCCTCCTGTGGTGCTGGTGATCCCTGCACACACTCATCAATAGATCTTTGAGAGATGTCAGATTTACTATGATGATTCACTCTGCAAAGGACAGCAGCTCATTGTAATGAAAGCCATCAGGTAGTCTTCTTTGTGACTCATACACAAAACCCTCCCTTCCCACACACATGCGCATACAATCACATCAGACCTAATCCTTGCTCCCAGACCTAGAAGTCTTGTGAAAACCTGTTGTAAAGACCTCTGAGCTTGCCAAATACACACGTTACTTAAATCTGGTCCACATACACACTCCATACCCACAGTGCTCAGGGCCTGTGTCAGTGTCCAGCAGTGTGTGAGCTGACCTTTGAGCCGGCCTTTGGCTGTGGCCAGCTGGCTGCTGTAATGAGATGGCATGCCCCGATAGAGCATCCAGCTAAAGGTGAAGCTGTAATTGGCAGGCGCGGGGAGCCGGGAGAGCAGGTGCTGACAGAGAGGTGGTGTGCACGTGTGTGTTGGAGCAAAAGTTTGAAAGTTTCACCTTGTCTCCCCTTTGCTCCCTGAGAGGTGAAGCAGACAGACAGAAGCTTCAGTGCTTTCTCTCCCAAACACAACACACAACCACATAACTTTTCCCCGCCTTGCTAGAGAAGCCATCCCTTCTTCCCTCCACCCCCACCTGTCATCCTGGCTGCTTTTCCTTCAGCGGGCCCAAATGGCAGCTCAGATGGTTATCTGGGGCCTCTCAATTAGTCTGGGCTAAATGTCATTAAGCAGGTGCAAAAGGCCATTAAAAGACCCACACTGTAAACTTGGTTGAGTGCAGAGCTGCAGTCGCCACACTTGATCTTTATGGAGAAGGAATAAAACAAAGGAAATCAGAGGCGCTGTGATGAAAACAGTTATAAGCCTGGCTATTCTGTGTGGATGGACAGCAGGAATAACTGTCCAGATTATGCTGCTTTGGTCTCAAGGGCGTCACTTTGTGTTGAAAAGTGGTGGGGACATAAGGGCTCAGATGAAATATTTTTAAACGGTCTTCAACATATGCGAAATTGCATAACAGCACATCATAGCCTTGGCTACTACAGAGTCGACAATACAAAAATAC
Source organism: Maccullochella peelii (assembly GCA_002120245.1). Classification (NCBI taxonomy): domain Eukaryota; kingdom Metazoa; phylum Chordata; class Actinopteri; order Centrarchiformes; family Percichthyidae; genus Maccullochella; species Maccullochella peelii. Next base: position 63,235 of record LKNJ01000898.1, read on the forward strand.
TCAGCATGAAAGGCACAGCAACAACCATCCATCATCCATATGCATCATTGGACAATGCACATTTACATTGCATTGTATATTGTCTTATTGTGCAAAGAAACCTTTCTCAAAGCGTTCTGATTTGTTAGTTGACATATCTTGGTGCAAGTTATTTTCCAGAACATTTTCAACAAATTATGCTTTTAAAGAGTGATGGGGACAAAATCAGCCATTTCAAAAAGTTGTGGGGACATGTCCCCAGCGTTTTCTTGGTCTTCTGTTGCCACTTTTTCTCACTTGCAATAAACTCATGCTCAGGACAGTTAAGTCTGGGCACTGCAATCTCCCCATACAAAAAACTGTTAATTATCACCACAAACAACTGAGTGACATCTCGAACACACTGCACATGCAAAGTCCCCTGTTTGGGCTTTACCTAACAAAGATATGGGTTTTATAACTAGTTGAAACATTTGCTGTGTATAAGTTGCTGTTGAAAACTAACTTCAAGTGCTCTCTCCCTGGTTGTGTGTCTGTCTCCAGGCTGTAAGCATGTGAAGGGAATCCTGCTGTACGGACCCCCAGGCTGCGGCAAAACCCTGATGGCACGACAGATTGGCAAGATGCTCCAGGCCCGGGAGCCAAAGATCGTCAACGGCCCCGAGATTCTCAACAAGTACGTCGGAGAGTCTGAGGCCAACATCAGGAAGCTGTTTGCAGACGCAGAGGACGAGCAGAAGAGGGTGAGGGGAGCACACATAACATTACATACGCCCATGAACAAGAACGTTTCTCCTGCTTATAAGACAGAAAGTGAAAACCTCACATTATAACTTCCAGATACATTACCTGTAGTGCTACAACTTCGCTGAACTTATTATCTGCACATAAAAGTAAAAGTCACTCTAAGTCCGTTCTCGGGGATCAGTATTCTCCCATTATCCCCACGAAACACAGATAAGCATTTCATCTATCTAAATGGAAAAAAACTAATTTCTCCAGGAGCAGAGAGATCTGCCCTTTAGCCAGACATAGCTGTAATAACTTTGGTGAAGTTCTGGTGTGGGTGGGGGTGGGGGGGCTTTTATGCATTAAAACCCAACAGTGATGGTTGGTGTGGATGGTGAGACACTAGCATCAAGCCTCACTCTTCACCACCTAATGAGGGGCTGGGCTTTGACCTCCTATTAGACCTCCCTACACACACAGAGAGAGACACACACACACACACACACACACACACACACACACCATCCTGTGTGTAATAAGGACAGCTCCACACCTGCTTTAAATGCTAGAGCTGAGACTGACAGGTCTAGATGGAGGGATAACCCCCCACCCTGCTGCTCTTTCACTTTTTCCATCTGTCTCTCTGTTGAGGGTCAGAACTGATTTTCAAGTCAGGATGAAAGCAAAACATCGTCAGTGTCTTTGTCGTCTTGCTGCATTTTTGTCTCAGAAAGAATGCAATTGAGGAAAATATTAATATGATTTTAATTCTTACTTTGAATTACTTTCAGCTTGGGCAAGTGTGGAGCACCTACTTTTAAAAGTAGTCACAGTAGTAGTAGTGGCATCCTTTTAGAAGTGCTAGTAAAGACCATGTAAAGGAGTAGCACATTTGTAAAAAAAAAACCAAAAAACCCCTGTAATTTCTAATATTTTTGACAGAATTTCTTTTTGTGCACAAACCAATTCATGACCCAGGGTTTGAACCAAATCACTGTAAAAGGAATTCTATGTAAAACAAACAGAAATCAGCCTCTGTTGGAAGAGCCAGTAAATGGTTTCAATGAGACTGTTGGGCTTCCTCTTCTGTTTCTGTCTTTCATGTGTATGATAACTAAACTTGTGAAATATTATCATTTAATTATTTTTTTACTCAATAGCCTTAAAGTTTTAAATTCAATGCATTTTGTGGTGATACAGGATATTATATAATATTCACACAAATTAATGAATTTATAGTAATTTAGTAAGGCCATGAGTAATGTGTGAGGCCCTAATTCTTTCAGTTTTAGCTACCAAATAGTCTAGTTTAATAAATGTATTGGCATTCAACAGGGTTAAGATATCACCCCTGGGAGTTAATTCTCAGACTCTTAAATCTTCTAAAAACTTTTTTAAGGATGTAAAATGAAATTTCTTCAGAGAATAATTAATCTGAATTTTAGGCTTTGTGACCTTCCTTACCCCCAAAACAAGACAATTATGATGCATTAAGACCTTGAAAAGCATGGAAAAGTCCTTTTTTTAATTTGTGTTTTAAGTAAATAACACCACCACCTTGTACCCCACCATCAACTGCAAAATCACTTTTTCAACACTGTACATCTAAAGACACTGGTTGTGGTGAACATTGGTATTGTGCAGTTCACGCATTAACCTTTCTTTCTTTCTTTCTTTCTGTCTTTCATATTCCTCCTCATCTCTCCGCTGAACAGCTCGGTGCTAACAGCGGCCTGCACATCATCATATTTGATGAGATTGACGCAATCTGTAAACAGCGCGGCAGCATGGCAGGCAGCTCAGGAGTCCACGACACCGTAGTCAACCAGCTGCTGTCCAAGATAGACGGAGTGGAGCAGCTCAACAACATCCTGGTCATAGGTGCTCACACAAAATAAACACACATTATCTTCCTCCGTTTCCACAAAGTAACACACTTGCATACTCACGGGCTCTCCAATGTCATCCCTGAACATCAGCACCCTAACTCATGCCTCTCTGCCTCTCCTTTCCACTATCTGTCCATCTGGCCCTCCCTCAGGTATGACCAACAGGCCTGACCTGATAGACGAGGCCTTGTTGAGGCCAGGAAGACTGGAGGTGAAGATGGAGATCGGTAAGAAGGGAAGAACGCACTGATAAGGTTTCACACTAGTGTTCCATACTCCATACAGTTTATCTCAGAACACTGGAAAGGGATTTAAAACCGTATTAATGACAACATAGAACTCCTTCTTCAAACCAGTGAACATTTAAGATTCCTCTAAGTGGACTGGAAAAGAGACACTGATAGATCAATACCAGTGTAATCCATTAATTTTTTTACAGAATGATACACAGATTTGACCTATTATTGTAATATACAGGTCTCTTAAGCCTGTAATGACTAAATTGAAATCATAAAGAGGATAATCAAATCTTCCTTGAACATTTCAAACACATGAAATGTTTATTAACTACTGAAATTTTCTTTTTACTTTATTTGAGTTGATCGCATAGCAAGGCTAAAGTAAATATAAATAGTCTCCCCTCTATCAAATGCTACAGTTAAAGTGTCTCTAAGCAATGCACTTCAGCCAGTTAAGACCAGTACCCCTAGTGAGGTAGTTTAGTGGCAATTTGGCTGCTCCCTGCAACCAGTGTGGGACTGGTCAACATACCTTTCCTGCACGACAGTAAGTTTGAGTTAAAGACATAACTCTTTTTGTCGAAGCTTCAAGTCCCTTATTTCCCCTCTCTTCTTCCAGGGTTACCGGATGAAAAGGGACGAATTCAGATCCTCCACATCCACACAGCAAAGATGCGTCAGTACAAACTGCTGGCCAGTGACGTGGACATTAAGGAGCTGGCCGTGGAGACTAAGAACTACAGCGGTGCCGAGCTGGAGGGCCTGGTCAGGGCTGCTCAGTCCACTGCCATGAACAGACATATCAAGGTCAGAGTCCTCAAGGGATATTTGGCATATTACTGCTCAAATTTATACTCTATTTATTTATGTGTCCACTTCCATTTACTCTTTGAGATTGGAGGAGTTAAATGAGTAAGGGCTTTCGCTATCAATAAATTTTTTCCGATCATTTAGTCCATAAAACATCAGAAAATAGTTTTAAAAAAATGCCCATCACAACCTCCCAGAGCCCAATATTCTCTGTTGTCCGACTGTGCAGCCACCGTAGTCCAGATGAGAGAAGATCTGAGCTGATAAAAATGATACAATGATACAGTCTGAGTTGCCTTCAGTTACTACTGTGGCTCTTAGTTTGTTATTTTTGCCCTGGGTCTTTCCTTTCAGGCTACATACATGCTGCCCTATCTTATTGCTGGAAGTTGTTGGGGCAATGTGCCGCCTGAAAGGAGTACCTGCAGACACTACTCAGGGCTGAAAACGGTTCCGCCAACTACATTTGTAGGGTTAAAAAAATAATTGAATCTATATTCTAATTTACAGGTAATATTGTCCTAAAAAGACGCTAGAGCTAAACATCAGTCAAAAATAAAATAGTAAAGCACAGTTTGTAGTAAAGATGCAAATATAACAATTATCTATCAGAAAGTATCAGATATCTATAAAGGAAACAAAATGGTAAATGGGCTTCACTTATAGAGCGCTTTACAGATTGGTCTCATTCACCCATTTACGCACTGATGGCGACGGAGCAACTTAGGGTTCGGTGTCTTGCCCAAGGACACTTTGACCTGTGAACAGGAGGAGCCGGGGATCGAACTCCCAACCCTGAGGTTAATGGACGACCTGCTCTATTTACTGAGCTTACAATCCAGAGGTTTTCATAGCATTTCTAGTTTTTAGTTTTTGTTATACTACCATATGGAAAACACAATAACCAAAGCCTTTTTTTTGGTGGTTTTGTCTTTTTTAAAATTTATTTATTTATTTATTTTTACTTCATTGTGCCCCCCAACTTCCAAAAAACAAACCTACACCTTTGCTTTCAGCACTGCTGGGAGTGCTTATAATCCAATTATTAATTGGAAACTCAAATCTTTCATCTTGTATTATATCCAATAGCTTAGTACTTACTAGGGCTGAACAATGAATTGAAATATTATCTAAATCCCAATATGGCCAAGTGCAATATCCAAATCACAGGGGCTGCAATTTTTTAATAAAGGTAAAATGTGTCACAATATACCTTTTTACAAATGAAGCAGTGTGGTGCTACAGAGACGCCCCGGCCTACAGATCACATTCTCCAGATGTAAGGGAACATGTTTGTTTGGTACAGACCCCAGCAAAAATCACATCATCATTTAAATATTTTTTTCAGTGAAAATAAAATGCAAAAATTACCATTCCCACTAAAATCATGACTCATATCGCAATATCTGTCAATATTCATTCATTCAGCCCTAATACTTTCTGTAGCCTGAGGAACACCAAGTTTCGCTGCATCATAAGCTTCAAGGAGAGGATGTTCTTTTTCCCGTCATGATTTCAGTACGCACGCAGCACCAGCCTCAGGTAGCCAGCCGGAAGCATACGGGTTAATGAACACTGTAAGCAGACTACTTGATTACTACAAGTGAATTATTTAAACAGTATTTGTATAGTAATGATTCTATCCAAAGCATTTTGATCCATATAAGCGGCTGATCACTGTAACCGTGATCATTATAAGCGGTTTCCACTGTATTATAAAACGCTTGACTTGTTGTTGTTGTTTTTTTTTTTAAAAGCACTCACTGGAATAATGTCTTGTGCTGCTAAGTTTAAGGTGTGGGCCACACACCTGGCGGGTACGCTACACTGTTGTATAGTGCCAGTTTAACCAGCCACCCAGGTGAGGAAAGATTGGGTGAAGAACCCGCCTTTTATCTATTTTATCAGGTGCATAGGCTCAAATTTATACAGCTCAGTTGGACACACAAATAAGGTGAAGTTCTCATCTGTTAAGTGTTCTTGCCCCCCCACCCCACACACACACACACACACACACACACACACACACACACACACACACACACACACACACACGAGCAGCGCATATTGGAGGGTGATGATAAATGACAGACAAGGGCCTTACACATGTCTGATGGCTGTGACGTTTTTCTTCACTCCTCTAAACACTTACTCTTCCCTCCCTCCTCCTCTCGGTGTGGCCTTTCAGCTCTGAGGGAGCACATTGTCTCCTGACACATTGTGCAATCTAAATGCGCAATACTTCATGTAATGGATTTCATTAGCAGAGGGCATGGAGTTCATCAAGGAAGGAGTTGTCGTTCAACTTGTGTCATGTTTGTGTGTGTGTGTTTCTGCTTATTGTAGGCCAGTAACACAGTGGAGGTAAACATTGAGACGGCAGAGAAGCTGCTGGTCAACAGATTTGACTTCATGGCCTCACTGAATAACGACATCAAACCAGTAAGTTACTTTACATCGCTCTCTCTGTCTCTTTTGTGTCTCCTGCAATTTCCATGTCAAATACATTTTATTGAAAAGTAAAGTAGAATACAGAATACACGAGATTAATGTGACAGTCATAGCTTTTATAATACAAATAACTCCAAAATGAACAATTCACTATCCCCCATCTTCTCCGACTGTCCTAAGCCAACTCAGCTGAAAATATAAACACACATTTAAAAATAAAAACAACCATGAAAAAATAGACAAAAGTATTCGCAAAAGGCATCCAGGTAAGTTATGAGAGGATGCTAGATGTTATCAGCCTGGACAAGTCTGTCCTTTATCAAGAACCTACCTTTTCAAGGTGTTTGTTAATTCATAATTTCAATAACTTGACCATAGAAACTTCCCATTTCTACCAGACATTTTTTGGTAGTAAATAGACTTAACGAAAATAATTGTTCTTGTGCTAGGTAAAGTTTGTGATACCTTTTGTCCTTGTTCCCTTTATGTTTCTTTTACCTGCTATTGTCATTCTTGTATGTTTTGTATTGCATGTCTGATATTTATGATTATACTGTGCTTGATTGAATCTGAGATTTTGGGGAGGACTTTGTATAAGCCTTTGCTCCCCAGCGCTTATCCATTTAGTTTTATTATTGTATGCCTTTTAGCATGGTATTTTAATCGAAATCTAAACCACAGACAACTATTGAAATGTGGCCTCGTTCAATAAAGATGTTGAGTATTTCAGAGTCTGGTCTCTTCTCCTTCTGATCAGCCTGCAGAACAAAAACCTAATGAATGTGAACCATTGTAAATGCTAACAAACAATATTTTAAAGGGCATTTAGAGTGCAGTTGATCTGGTTCTAGTTTATGTGGCAAAGTGTAGCCAATTTGACTTTAGCAGGAGGTGTCCAAGACTTAAGTGTCTGAAGACTCTCAGGGACCACTCAACACATTTACAGACCTAAATTGAATCTATTCAGGGGGGTTATGCATATAGCCCCTGGTCACTGTAGTGATCTGATATAAAAAGGGAATATATCCCAAAGCAGGTGATGTACATTATTTACAATATATTTTTCTTTCACACTTGACCTCACACACTCAAAAAGAAAGGGAAAAAAAACCCACAACCTCACTATTTCTCTTTCTCTTCCTGTCTAGGCGTTTGGTACCAATCAGGAGGACTACGCCAGCTACATCATGAACGGGATAATCCGATGGGGTGACCCGGTGTCAGCGGTCCTAGAGGACGGGGAGCTGCTGGTGCGGCAGACGAAGAACAGCGACCGCACACCGCTGGTCTCTGTGCTACTGGAGGGTAGGACTCATTCACACACGTCCACTCACACACCACTAACCTCATGCAACTCCAGCACACAGGCCGAACATCCTTAGTCAGCATGTAACAGTTGAGCACACAATAAAACCCTCTAAAAGGTCATAGAATAAAAACCAAATGATTTGTGTTATTACAAACTGATTTGTGATTGATCCTCTCCCCCAGGCCCACCTAACAGTGGGAAAACAGCGCTGGCTGCTAAGATCTCTGAAGATTCCCAGTTCCCCTTTATCAAGATCTGCTCCCCCGACAAGATGATCGGACACTCAGAGATCGCCAAATGCCAAGCCATCAAAAAGGTAACACTTAAAAAATCATTACACGCTAAGTAGAAAGTCTTGAAATATAGAAAACAAATTTAAATCATCTGTAGGTCTAAATGTTGAAAATGTATCTCCAGTACTGACGCATGGCCGATTTAATGGGGTTCAAGCCATGCTGTTGTTTCTCATCTTGTGGATGCTGTTAAGAATAATCGACATTTAATAGCTTTATTGTCTGACCGCATAAATATGACACGTGTGAATGAAATTGAGCTTAGATTTAATCAATCAATCAATCAAACTTTATTTATACAGTGCCTTTTGTGCAAAATTGCAATACAAGGTGTTTAACAATACGGTCAAAATAAACAGTAATATAAGGAAACGATAATATAGGAAATAAGAACAGAAAGACTAGTGTAGCATAGTAGAAGAAGGTAGATTAAAATAAAATGGATTAAGAGAATGCTAAGCTAAAGAGGTATGTCAAACTGACTCAAGACTAAAGAATTAAGAAAGACATCTTTAACTTGAAAACTTTTACCGACACCATTTTTAAATCCAAACTGATAGGTGTTTACTAATACCATAACAAGCAAATAATTATTTTTAGTGCTTTCTTTTCATGCATAAAGCTATGTGCCTATTTTTGCTTTGATCTGCACCTTTTTGCACTTTAATTCCCTGTGATAGATATTTGAAGATGCCTACAAGTCCCAGCTGAGCTGTGTGGTTGTGGATGACATTGAACGTCTGTTAGGTGAGACCCCAGTCTTCAAAGAGTCACTGTACTACAAGGCAGCTTGAAAAAAAAGCATGTCGTGTTCTGCTGCTGATGAGTTGAATGAGTTTAATACCTTAAGTTTTTTATTTTATTTGGATGGGCATTAAATTGTGAATCAGTTTTATGTGAAATGGGAAATGAGAACATTGCTAACAGAAAATGATCTGTCTCATCAGACTACGTCCCGATCGGTCCTCGTTTCTCCAACCTGGTGTTACAAGCTTTACTGGTGCTGCTGAAGAAGCCTCCTCCAAAGGTAACAAACACTTTGTTGTGGTGTTTATTTGTAGCATGCTCACTGAGGGGTTGCTAGTCCTTAGGTGGCAGAAAGAGGGCAGCAGATCTTATGGATGCCAGCAGAGAGTCATGTGAGGAATTGTTGGAGGTCTTTGGCCGCGGCTGGCATGTGTGAGCGACTGTGTGTGAATGTATGGTTATTAGTGAGTGTTTAGGTCCATGCCTGTTGTGCTCACAGTGAATGGTGGTGGTAGAGACCCATTTCTCATAGTTTCTTTGGTTGTAGTTTGTGTGTTTGTTGTTGATGGGTTTGTGAATGAGAGTATAGCCCACTATATGGCTGCATGTGCATGAGAAGTGGCGCGGGGCCTGGTGTTGAATGCCTGGCTGCAGCGCTCCTCTGGGGTTGTAAAGCGCTGGGCCCAGCGGGGTGCCTGGGGCCGGGGGAGGCCAGGGGGACAGGGAGGAGAATGGGCTCTGTGAGAGAGCCAGGACCTGGCAGCACCGCCGCCTGTGTGGCACCTCATCTGCATGCAGCATCACAACCCCCCACGCCATGGGGGGGCAGCCGGCAGCCATAATCCCCCTGTCTACTCGCCACTCCTCTGCCTCTCCTCCTTCGTCTTCTTCTCCTGTTTCTTCTCCAACTTGTCGGCTTAGTGGAGCTACATTTCTTTTGCTTCTCTTCTTTCTTCTCTGCTCATGTTTGTCCTCTGTTGTTTTCTGTTCTGTTATGTTCTTTCCTCCCCTGTCTACTGTTATTTTCTATTGTCTATGCTCTTGTTGTGACTTAAGGCCCTTATACACTGTCAGCTTTCAGCTGGGACAGCCCCAAAATCCCAAAATCATGAGAGAAATGTGGTGAAATCTTTGGTCGTCAAGCCGAAACGGTGGTCCTAGATCTCACTGTGAGACACGTCCACCAACAGCCGATAAGGGCTATGGTGATCAAAGGACGCCTGTATCAAAATTCTGACAGTGCCATAAATTTAGGACCAAATTCTCACAATGAGACAGCTGCTTTGAGCCACATCTACAAACCAACTAATGAGAATATAACCGGAAATGATCCATATGCCCAAATCTCCATTTATATGCAGAACACATTCATGAATCTACAGCATCTCTTCTGTCCTTCCTTGTTTTTTTTTCTTTTCTGTTCATAATCAAATGTATAGTTAGTAAAAATGTTTAAATCACATAGTAAACCTGACTGAATGATTGTCAAGCAGCTAAAGAATATGAACAAAATGAATGGTTGAATGAACAAATGAAAGTCTGAAGTCACGTCTGTTTCTCTTTCAGGGTCGTAAGCTACTGATCATCGGCACCACAAGTCGTAAAGACGTCCTCCAGGAAATGGAGATGTTAGATGCTTTCAGCACCACCATCCACATTCCCAACATCTCAACCGGGGAGCAGCTGGTCGAGGCCCTGGAGGTAACAGACGCACACAAACACACTACTACGCATGAAAGTGTTAAAGGTGTTTTATTCAGAAGCTATAATGTGCATTACTTCTATGCCAACACAGTCAAACTAGGCGACATGTATTGCTGATATTTTATATACAATTCCTGACTGCATTTCCCAGTTTATATAATGAATTAACCAGTTTTAATCCCATGCTGAGTGCTCTCCTTTCTTTGTCTTCTCCCCACAGCTGCTGGGCAGTTTTCAGGAGGTAGAGCGGGTCAGCATAGCTAAAGCTGTGAAGGACCATAGTCTATGGATCGGCATCAAAAAGTTGCTCATGCTGATTGAAATGTCCGTGCAGGTGAGAAAGAGATACTCTACTTGCATTTGCCTTTTTTAGCCATGCTAGCAGAATGGCTGTAGTGATGGCAATGTCAGCCGCTATGAGGTCGACTTTTGTGGTTTTGAGGGAAACTTTTAGATGGATTGCTATGAAATTCGGTACATACATTCATGTCCTCTTCAGGGTTTTTGCAATGACTTTGGTGATCCAATACTTTGGTTTAAGACCAAATACCTGCCAAATGACCTAATCACTTTCCCGTCCTCAGCTGTACTTTGTGTTTTGCACTAATTAGCATATGTTAGCATGCTAAACTAAGATGGTGAACATGGTAAACATTATACCTGCTAAACATCAGCATGTTAGCATTGTCATTGTGAGCCTGTTAGAATGCTGATGTTAGCGTTTGGCTCAAAGCATCACTGTGCCCAAGTACAGCCTCATAGCGTCGCTAGCATGGCTGAAGACTCTGTCTTTCACTCCAAAATATTCACATTTTCACTGGTTATAAGATGTTCTTATGGTAAATGTAATGCTGATGCAACTCCATATGCACTGATGGTATTAGGTGATGGAAAGATCAAGTAGACTTGGTAAGTTGTAAAGAGCAAGGCGGTCTTGTCTTTTCACTGAAACACAAATTTCAAATTGGCTCAGCGTCTCTATTATTGTTTTTCTGATAGTGCAGCCTGTCCCTCCTCTTCCTCGACATCTGGCCGACATTCTCAACAGTCAACAGAATGTGTCACAAAAACACTGTCATCGATTAGCGGGAATGAAAAACTGCGTGGTTTTGTTGACGATGTGTTGAGCAGAGGGATCCAGTACATTTCTCGCTCACAAACCATTCTCCAAACGGTTGAGATCTAATACAGTCATAGTTATGAAACCATGTTCTGCATAGCTTTCCAAGTTACATTCATGTGTTCTGAATCAGAGGGAAGCTGCTCATAAGAACAATCATGCACACGTCATGGTTTTGGTGTACCTACAAATCAGAGCAAAATCAATAAAGATCAGTCATCCTAGGGGTCAAGACATATATGGCAGGTTAAAAAAACACACACATGTACCCTAAACACATCCAAATGTGGAAACAAAAATGAAAACATAGCCAGCAACTCGTAGCAGATTCTTGGCTTCCTTTCAACGCACCAGTTGTATGTATGTAGATAAGTACAGTAGGTATAAAGTCTACTCACCTTTTTAAAGTTGCCTTTAGGGATTTTGTGGTTTGGCCTGGGAGTTGTGTGCTTTTTACATTTTTCCCTGAGAGTCCCTGTTGAAATTGGTGTAGTTCTGTTTGCCCTGTACCCAAATGATTCACTTGCAAAGCCATGTAGAGGCCCTGACCCTGTCAATACACTAGGATAATCAATTTGACTGGTTCTGCAAAAAGTCAACATTAGTCATACATCACTCCCAGAGACGCAGTGTTCTGTGTTGAGTTCTGTGTCAGAATAGGAACACATCGCTCCGGAGGTGGCAACTTAACTGCGACACTATCTCTGGATATGCTCTGTAAATGAAGACCTTAACCTTTATACTCGGCAAGGACCAGATTTCTTGTGTTTTTGTCAGATTTGGGGTGAATTTCCTGCATTTGGTTACAAAGACAGTGTTGGTGTTAATTTATCATTAGCATATATAATCTGTGTGTAACTTTGTGTTGTATTGCTGCTGTTGTCTTGACCAGGTCTGTCTTGAGAATTAGACTCCGTGTGTCAATGACATTACCTGTCTAAATAAAGATAAAATAAAAAGAAATTAGAATTTTTGGCCTTAGTCAGGTTTGAACCGAATCGGAGCCAGTTTACTAGTCTGGGGAGCACTCTGCAAAAACAAGAGACGGTGCTAGAAGCTTGGTGACGTAGGGACTACTCGCAGGGCTAGTTACTAAACTCCTGTTGCTGGCAAGCTAATGGCTAACATGTTAGCAATCCGGGAACAGTGCTAGTCAGTCACAATAGCTTTCCGAGCTTCTTTTTATTTTTTTTGCGCCGTGCTGTATACTCCCCCTGGCATTTTGTTGTCATTATGACTGATCATCAAAGAGCTTTGTCATACCTGAGAAAATAACCCTGATGATGTCATAGCACTGTCATATGGGTTATCTCAGCGTGGGCTGGGAGACTGCAAAGCCTGTGGTACAAACTGGGGTGTGGAGTTCATCAGGGACTAAAAGTCAGGATTAATCGGTTTATTGCAGATCCCCCAGCTTCATGGACGTGTAATGCTTTCTAAAGCTTAACATGTCCTATATGAAGTAGGTTCCAAAAGACATTTTTCAGTTAGATCTTGCCTCAGGCATGGGTATTGAAACCTGAGCCTAACAGCTACAGTAGTTTCCAACTGTACTGTCGAAACTGCATGATCCAAAGATGCTTTGTTTCACAGCAGCTTCTTCCTCAATGCTCCTAAGACAAGCATTTTCTGTCTGCAGTCCACAGTGCCCAGTTCCTCTCAAAAAGCTGATCCACTGGCCCCCAAATAATGTTCGCAGGTCGCAGACTTACCAAGCAGCAGCAGCAGACACTGACCTAAATCTGACTGTTGGCCGGTGTTTATTTCTCTTCCTTGACTGTGTGTCTGTGGTATGTTGATGATGTGTACCGCCTGTTTGTTGAGGCTGGATGCTGTGTAATTGCTGTGGTATGCACAAATGCAGCCATGTTCTGCCCCCCCCCACCCCCACCCCCACACACCCCCACCCCATTCTGAGCATGAAGAAGTATGAACCTGTGTTTGCGGAGACGTGCTGCAAACAGCCACACAGTTACACACACACATTCGTAGTCTTCTCTTTATCTTTTTTTTCCTCTCATTCCAATGTTTCTGACTGCTCTCACGTCTTAACTCTAGTAGCTACAGGCGATTCCAGACACACTGTAAGTTATTGCATAGGTTGCCATTAATTTAACTTCTTCTCCCCCTCCCCTTCTCTACAATCCTGTTTGTACAAACTGAAGCATGAACTCCAGGACCTGCCACTCTTTCAAATTGCTCTGATGTTTCAACACCTTGCTTCTGAATTTGAAATTAAACAGATGTTAGTTCAGAAAGGAAATAAGACCTGTTTGTAAATGTAATCTTATTACGTTGTATTCATGTATGTGTCTGTCTTTTAGATGGATCCTAGCCACAGAGTTAACAAGTTCCTGAATCTGCTGAGGGATGAAGGAGCGTAAGTATTCTTTTCCTGTTTCTTACTTGCCTCCTTTGAGCAAAATGGGATCATCACACCACGCACACATCTGTCATTTACAAATGTAGCAGAGAAAAACCTAGTTAGAAGCACAAATTGTTTACATGTTGATCATTGTATCAAGTGTGATTGATAATACACATTTTGTCTTCTTGCAGACTGGGTTCTAATAAGCCAATCTAGACGCAATGGAGCCACATAGTAAAAAAGAGGCCTCCTTCAACGGTAAGACTGCAGGGCCTGCATCAGGCCACATGGTCTCATTTTCTACTCATCATTTCCTGTCCGGGCTGAGGGGAGCTCATGTAGAACTCTGTAAACTGTGAATTCAGTTTAGCAATGGATACACAATTCATACCAAGCAGAAGTTACAGTGGCCAGAGCCATTGTATTGCACTGTACTGTCATCAATACTGTACCAAACAACTCAACTAAACTAATCTACTTAGGAATTCATTGTTAGAAAACTGTAGACATGCATTTAATCAAAATGCATGCATTTTTTTCCATGAATCAGAATATAGTTTTGTAATGGAGATTCCACTATTTGGTGTTGAAAATAGTAAAAGTGTAGTAAAAAAGTAATTTAAAAATTTTCATTTAAAAACACCAAATTGCCTTAAAGGAATAGTTCCACATTTTGGGAGACACACTTATTTGCTGTCTTGCCGAGTGTTCGATGAGAAGCTCAATACCACTCTCAGAGTTAGAGCTAGCAGCAGTTTAGCTTAGCTTAGCATACGAACAGCTCAGCATGCAAAAACCGACGTGTAAAAACGACAAGTTGTGTATTTGTGTGGGGGGGCGGGGGTCATGTGCAGGACTATTAATGTCCAGGTGCAGTGACTTGCTCGAGTCTTGTCATACATAAGCCCTCATAAAACCACGGATTACGGATTAATCAGTGAACTTTATAGGTGCTGCTAGATGGATTGTCTTACCTTCAGACTGAGTCAGGCTAGCTGTTTCCAGTCTTTATTCTAAGGTAAGCTAACCAGCTGCTAACTCTTGGCAAGACAGTAAATATTTCCCAAAATGTTGAACTATTCCTTTAATTGTGTTATTATTCCTGATATCTCTGGCCATCAATAGTCTGCAATAAAGAGATTTTCAGGGTATGCCTCAAGTTTTAAAATGCAGAATATGAATTGTTAAATTTTGAGCCTGATTTACAAAGAGAGTACAAACGGTTCAGTTGTGGATATAGTGTAGGTTATAAGGGTATGAATGTCCACGGTGACTTTTTATTTTCCTCAGTGTCCCATGTGGGCACCACAATCACGTAAAACAGTAAGTACAAGCACACTCAGCAGCAGATAACTGTGAAATGATTGTCCTATATCCCAGTTGTTCTGATCCGAATCTGTTAAACAGTTAATTATTGTTAATATGATTAATTCTTGCATGTTGATAATGGCAAAGTTTCAGAAGATATATATATATTTTTTTAAAGTTATCTGGCTAACTTGCTAATCCTGCTTTGTGAAATACACCCCATGAGGAGAGGCTGCCCAGGGTGATGAACAACAAAAACTTTTCAACTTGCAGCCAGAGCTTTGCTTCTCATCACAGCCGCATAGACTTATGGTATAGTTGGCGCACCGCGTGCCTAAAAATAGGTCGACTAGACAGGTGCTCTCTTGTGGCAGCATGTCTCCTTTGCCTGCCTCTCTTCTCACTTTTATTTGTCTCTCTTCACTCAGTTACTGAGGAACGGAAGCCTGAAAGAGGCTGGCAGGAAGAAGCAAGCGACAGATAGTTTCCATCTCTCTATCTTTGCATCCTTCCTTCCCATCCCTGAAGCTCTGTGCACTTCTCTCTGCACTGCAGCTTTGTGCAGCAGCAGCAACCAGCCAGGCAACCTCCTCCTCTTCAGCACTATGTTAACATGTAAAATAAGAGAAATAAGTGGTGTTTGTTGTATCTGTGTATATTGCATTTCCTGAAGACCATTGCTGTAATCTTTGTGTGATGCCCCTAGCACTCCATTGGGATTTTATATATTAAAAAAGCCAGGCAAAAGGTATATTTCCATGGCAAGTAGATGTGCATGCACAAACACTAATCACAACACTGTTTGTTTATATAGGCCTCATGTGTATGCACAGATTTGTAATCCGATCATTCCACGACCTGGTGGCGCCATGACTTATATTTCACTTTGTTCTTATCATGCTGTGTACTTGCTTGTGCCTGACCTTTTTATTTTATGAATAAATTCATTCTATTACTAACAAGAAACAAGTATCTGGAATTAATGGTGAAACGAATGACCACCAAACGTTATAAATGAAGTTATCTCACACCAGGGGGGCTCGTGCTGCTTTAAAGATGTGTTTCCATGCAAACATTGTGGTGTACAGTACAATATCCACAGGGGAATATGTAGGTCTTTTAGTTCAAACGCTGTCCAGTTTGCCCAAAGACCTCTCAGTTTACCACAGTCCCTATGAAAAGCCTTGTGCCACACGAGAAAACAATCTACTACCAGTTGTTTTCATTATCAAGTGTTCTGTCATAATTATGGCATGTTGAAATCATAAAGAAGTGTCGTATAATTATGATCTAGCATAATTATGATACATTTGGCTTCTCATAATTAGATGAACCTACTCAGACATTCGCGGTTAACCTCCACAGCATCTATGTTGTGCAATCACTGTACTTCTCAACAAGAAAACACAGTCAGCCATTTACCAAGTAGCTACTGCAGCACATCTGCGTAGGCTACGGTGAAAGTCATCCATTGGATGCAGATTTCTTCATCCAGTCCTTCAGGATTGTGGACCCAAAATAGCAAAAATATAGTTTGAGGTATCAGTAACTCCTTCCTCATGACCATGCTACAAATGGAAATTCTGTTGCTACAACATGCGGTTTTCTCTTTTTTTTATATACAAGTGAAATTAAATAGAAATAAACAAGATCTGGGGGATTAATAGCTGTGACTATTGCTTTCCTTTCTGTTTGTAATAATGAAGAATCATGGATGTGCAACTCTTTGTTAACATATTGCAAGTTATTGCAATAAAGTGGTCAAGTGAAAAATGTATCTTATGCCATAATTCAACATTTCTTGTATGCTTTTGATGTCGGATCATCTCATTATACATATAAGTATTAGTACTAGTATGACCTCTATAATGTACCTACTGTATATTGCAAATTAGTAGCCAATTCTTTAATAATATTCCATATTCAAACTTAATTTTATGCCAGCCATTTTTTAGACAAAGACTGGCTTTATTCTGTATTTTTCTTATTGTTAACAAATCCCATCAAAAGACCAAAACCAACAACGTGGTAGTCAGTCTCTCAATACAAATATAAAGAGTCATTTTGTATAAGGCTCAGTAATTACCTTAAACAGCTGGGCACTGTAGTTTTTAGCAGCTGTTAGTCCAACTGGAGGAAATAGTGCATTTGTTGGGGACTATTTTCAGCAGCGGATTAATACACATTTAGTGCTCCAGTGAGTAATTCTGGCAGCAGGACCGTGTTTGTGGGATAGAGTCAAAAGAAATTACAGCATGTGTGTTCATGGTGATGAAGGAACATGTCACCCAGGGCAACAGTGTGGCTCCTTGATGTGTTTTTAATAGTTTCTGGGCAACAATGGAGCTCTGTGGCACAGAGCACTGATATATCATTGTTGGTTTTGCTCTTTTCACAAGATTTGTTGACAATGTTTTTTAAATGCCTCATTGAATGAATCAATGGTCCATGTACAGTATGTGACACAACTATAGAAGTGATGAATGTATCTAAGGATGAGATATCTAATCATACTATTTGTTATACAAGGAACACTTTCTATCACAGTCTGAAAGGAAACACCATAAGTTTAGTTTAGAAGTGAGGTTATTAATGTGTGTGTACCTCTGGCTATAAAGCAAAACGCATGAGACAGTTTTGTTCTTCAAATATATAATCTTAGTTCAGTCATACAGATATATACATTGTATAATAAATAATATTTATAAAAACATAACATTTACGATTATAAAATAAAAAGGGAATTATTCACTTTAAAACATTTGTACAAAACTTTGGAAATAGCGGGGGAAGTGGGGGGAGGGGGGTTTGGAGGGAACTGAACACAGAAAGGTAGGCCCAGGTAGGGAGGGCTGTGTAGAAGATGACACAAATGCTAAGCTATGTCACAAAGAGATGACAGCCTATACACTACTGGGTAACTTGTATTTTTGTTGTTGAATATAATTAATAGGAAGCAGGTGGGACTGTCAGAACATGTTGTGTGGAAACCTCTCACACTTTGTTCCACCATTGTGAAGAGCCAGCCTGCCATCATCCATGCATCCATCCATGCATCCATCCATTTTTCCACTCATTCTGTTTGTCGCTGGCAGCCGTCATGCGCACACACACGTCCACATCTTGCACACATAAATCATCGAGCTCCTGATGACGTTTCCCAACCTTCTTCCGCTTAATGTTCTCAGAATCAGAATTCAACAATCTACATGAACTGGAAGTCTTCTCTGTCCACCCAAAAATCACAACTATTTTTCCTCAATCTTAAAATCATTTTCTTTTGTTAAAAAAATTACATGTCAGTGTCAACTGGGCAGACACCCGTGCCTCTGCAAAAAACTAAATTACAGTATATTGTTTTTCCCGTATCTCCAAAACCATAAGAGTGAGGCAGTTTTTGGGGTGTACTGACAAGAGTACAAGTTCATAAATCAGGCTTCTTAAAAACCTCAACTGTCCAACTGAGAGAAAATATGGAGAGAAGGAAGGGAGGATGTGAAAGCCAATCAGAACCGACTCTGTGGTCTGGTCTCCACATGTCGTCACATGTCCCCCTTTTTCTTCTTTTTTTTTTTTTTTTTTTTTTACAGTGATGAAAGAAAGTTTTCCTTCAGACAAAAGTCTCTACGATGGACCTGATGAATGCATGAAGTGTTAGATAAAACGTTTCCCAATAATCACTTTGCTCATAAAACCAGAATTAATATTAAGCATGCTAAAGCTTGACTCAAGTTTGATGCATACATTTATAAATGAAACAGCCATAAATTATCTTTTGCTCATATAATTTGAGCGCTATGTTTCTGTGGTTGTTTTCACCACAACACTCCTTAGATTGAATAATGTATGACTGTGTTGCATCCCACTTGTGGAAATCATGAGCAATTTACAGGTTGATCGTGCCCGACTGCAGGAACAAAGTCGTCATTCATGAGAACTGCTAGCTTGCAATGAAGAAGAATTTGCTCGCATAAACAATGCTCAAATGTTTACCACCTGGAGTTCTGTGTAACTGAATAGTGCATACATATACATGTGTAGGGTTGTTAGTTAGTGGAATGAGCATGCTTGTTCACACACATGCTGCATACCTCCAGTCCCAGTAATATTTCAGAAATGCAGGGCTATAAAATCAGGCTGTAGCATATATCTTCCAGGCTTCCCGGTTGACTGGTGCAGTAGTCAGTCAGCAGGGAGTAGCAACACTGAGGATTTCATCAGCTCAGTAGTTTACAAAAGACAGGACTGTGGCACTTCCAACACCTGCCTGTTGTTTTCAGTTCAGTTCAGTAGTTACAAAGTGATGGTTTCCTGGGGCTGCCGACGTGTTCAGCATCACTTGTGTCATGACTAAGTGACGGTGTAGAGGTTGGTTTAGTTTAAAAAACAAAACAAAAGGTAAACCAGCCGGACTGGCCAGAGGAGTGAGGTGTTAGTTAGAAGATGCTTTTTATTCAAAAGCAAAGAGAGTCTGAATGTTTTGTTTTTTTTTCTTACTGCATTAATCTCACAGGTAAAAAGAGTGTTACTGTACATGCCACAAACATTGTGTTGGCATGGAGGGGGGAAATAAATAAAGACAAGGGGGAGGGGAGGGGATGGGGGATGGGGGGGATGGGGGGGGGGTTGTGGCCCAATGCTGCAGGGAACCAGGGGAAAGTGGCACAACTCTAGCTTCTTCCCAGCAGAGCAGACTAGAGCCAGCCAGGTCAACACAGGACACTTTCTGGTCAGATATTATGGAAATGGATGTAGTGGTTTGGAAGACAGATTCTAGGGTTTTTACAAAAAAAGGTATAGAAGTATCCATTACTGATGTGCCATTACCCATTAGGGCCTGAGTGTGTGTGCTGATGAATACGTTTTTGTGTGGGATGCAGAGTGTGCAAGTCTGTCTAGGGAAGCACGGAAGCTGTGCAAGAGGAGGGGAGTTGAAGGGTGGGTGGGCAGCACTTGTAGTCCAGCAGTCAGTTTGTTTGAAAAGCACAGGCCCCTCTCACTTGCATGTGTGAACGTCATAGACACGCACACACTCCTGACAACTGACGTAGCAGCACCAGTGGAAGATGCAGTGACACTTCTCTTTGCGCTTCTCAGTCCGGGTGTTGTGGCCTCGGCCGCAGCACAGCAGGTCGCAACCCTCGATGCCGTGTGAAGACACGTTGCAGGCTCGGTCGCGTGTCCCAAAGGAGCCGGTCTCTGGGTTGGGCTCGCAGAAGTTGGGTGAGCCCTCATAGTACACCAGGTCACGCTCGGTGGGGTGCTTAAAGAAGTTGTACTTGACTCGCAGTGTCTCCACCCAGCCTTGTGACTCGCGGTGCTTCTCCACCACCATCTCTGAGGCGCTGTCGTACTTGTCCTTCAGGTAGTCACCCAGCATGCGGAAGTCTGGCTGCGCCCACCAACATGTCTTCACCTCGCAGCTTCCTGACAGGCCGTGACATTTACAGCGCAGGTGCATGTGGTCGAGGATGGTCTGAGAAACACAGAAGACACTTTTATGTTCACTTTGTAGGAATGTTTAAAGCCAATATCGGTTCTAAACGTGACTTGCTTAAATATAGTTCCAGGATAAAAAAAACATGTACAACTTAGTAAAATATGATCTGCTAACCATTTGCACATTTCCTGTCCAGAGAACCAGATTTAATACTCCTAACTAAAAAGCAGCTATTTGGGGTGTCCTGGTAGCTCACTGCTGAGTCCTTAGCACAGCTGCCTGGGTTCGAGTATGGCCCGGGCCCTTTGCTGCATGTCATCCCCTCTCTCTACTCTTTCTACTGACCTATCAAAGCGAAATGCCAAAAATAAAAAAACACCCCAAAAAAACATCTATTTATCAGCCTGGCAAGCATCCAACATTTTGAAGTATTCATAAACCATTTTTCCTGATGCCTTAAAGCGATACTCCACTAAAAATTATCTTCTGAGTGTAAAGAGTCACTGCCTGTAGGCTTTGAAAGGTGGATCCATCAGCTTGGATTCACAGCAGTTACAACGGATTGGAATGGCAAACCAGAGTCATGGCAAAAAGTGTCCAAATGCCTATTGAAACTTTGTAAACGCATAGACCGCTTCCCCACAGTGGATCCATATGTATGGATGGATTTTGGGTGGAGTATTCCTTTAAAGTGCAATTAACTAAATGTGCTGGTCTTAATTTGATGACTCAGTGCTTATGGGGCAGTCAAGTCAGACACCACCAAGCAAGATCTATTGGAATTTTATGGTCAGAAATTTACAGGAAATTCAGTAATGCAGACTAACAAAACCACTAAAGACTCGCAGAGCAGGCCAAGAAAAACAATATGCCACTGGCTGCAATTTATTTAAGTGTCATGCAGCTGTGAAGTACAGAGGCTCTGTGGTGCTGCTAATTCCCTCTGAAGTCACTGGCTCACATCATGAGTGTGCTGCCGCGGGGCATATTTTACCTTTGTGTTTTGATTTTGTTGTGCTTTAATTCAACAGCTATATTTAGCTGCAGAATTCCCCAGCTGGGGCGGAAGGCAGGTGGCTGGGGCACCTCTGGTTGAGGAAGGGGGATTGAGGTAGGGATGGATGGACCAGTGACATCACACTGTGAGCTTGTCATGGCAACATCAAGTCCCAGAGGCCCTTGGGGCTAAATAATGGAGCGTGAGAGGGCCAGGTGGAGAGGAGAGGAGACTCCTGACAGTACTGCTGTTCACTTAGCTCCTGTGTGCTCAGATCAAAGGGCTGTCTTGTTGCCGTGTGGTCCCTCCATTTGCCCCTCAGCAAGCAGCCGGAGAACCTATTTTCTCCTGAGCGGTGACAGCAGCCAGTGATGCTTTAAGTCTGAGCTGATTTCCTTCTTTTCCCCCTCAACTCACTTATTATTATTTGACTGGCAGGGAATTTTTCATTGGGATGCAAGGCATGAAAGGCGAGGCGTGGGGGGCAAGGTGGGAGGGAGGGTGTTGCTTAGATAAGTAATTAACCAGTCATTCAAAGTCAAGTGCTCATTTTCAAGTGGAAACTCAAAAATGTGCGGACAACTCAAATAACAAATCCCCAGCCGTCACATGAACAATTAGTAATCCCAAACAGTAGTGTTTCCTGGATAAATCCATTCCTTTTCCAAGACAGTCAGGCAATTGTTCATTGTTTACTGCATCTCGGTTTAAGTTTTCCCCCTTTTGCTACAGTTAATAATATAATACAATATAATTTACAGCATGTGTGCTGAGGTTGTCTAATTAAGGTGATGTACTACAGTGCTGTGAAGCACTTTCGTCCTACAGTACTGTACAAAATGTGCTCAACAATGGAACCTGGTTCTATCTTGCAGAGTCAGTCCACAAGATATTCAGTACATCTTGTAACTATTAAACCACTAGTGTTTGATCAGTTTAGTCTTATCAATATGTACATGATCTAGCCAAAGGTATGTGGACCCTTATTTTTCATGCTTTGTGCTTGGCCCCTTAGTTCCAGTGAAGAGAAATCTTAATGCTACAGCATACATTGATATTTTGGACAACAGTGTTCTTCCAGCTTTGTAGCAACAGTTTGGGGACGACCCTTTTCCCAGTTTAGTGTAGAAGAACTTGACTGGCCAGCACAGAACCCTGACTTTAACCCCATCCAACACCTTTGGGATGAACTGGAACACCGAGTGCGAGCCAGGCCTTATCACCCAACATCAGTGGCCAACCTCACTCATGCTCTTGTGGCTGAATGGGAGCGAATCCCAAAATCTTGTGGGAAACCTTCCGAGAAGAGTGGAGGCTGTTTTAGCAGTAGATTAATGCTCATGGTTTTGGAATGAGAAGTTCATCAATCACATATGGGTGTAATGTTCAGTTGTCCACATTCTTTTGGCCAGGTAGTATATTTTAATATGGGTCTAAATGTTTTTACCGTGCGTCCCGCCTCGTTGTTGTGTCGGTTCATCGCTGACCGAGCGTCTGGACGATTCTCTCTGGCATCGGCGAACTCCCTGGATACCAGCACACCAAACTCTGCATCCTCACTGCAGCCGCCCCACTTCCAGCCCTCCCCAGGAGGTCCTTTGTGGTGGGAATCACAGCCGCACATGGTGGATGTGCCCTCAGCACAGGAGCGCGTCACTGCAAACGCCACGCCTGCTGAAGCTATAGCATGGACAAACGCTGACTCTCTGGTTGCTGAGAGAGACAGATGAAGACAGACAGAAAGACAGGGAGAAAAATGTGTCAGTCTTGTGTTAAGCATGAACAAGGCAATCTTTACTACTGCCAACATCCAGCCAGAGCCATTGAAAGAGATACCTCCAGGCAATAACCTTTTAACACAACATTTCATCTTTGAGAAGACACATTTCTATTCCAGTATTTGCCTGTGAAAAACAAGAAGCCTATAGAAAAAAACTCTAACATGGTTCACCATATTTACCATATGATCATCATCAGCGATGAGGAAGCACAGACTACAAGACACATGATGGCGCCTAAAAGCAGTCCCTGCAGTGACATCAGCCCATTGTGGTTGTGTCAGGAGGGCCTAACGCTCAGCGGGATCTCAGTGACGACCTGTCATCCCTGAGGTGTGCTGCTTTGCATCTGGATAGTGTTTCAGGAATGTTGTCACACACACACCCCCACTCCCACCCCCCAACCATCCCTGTTCAGAGTCTTCTGGTGAAACCTAGCAGTGTGTCGGCCTGTTTCTTTTTTATGCTGAGGGATGGAGTTACGCCTCCTTTGAAGGCAACAGCTTATTATGTAACCAGACACCATTGTTTCACAATCACAGAACACTTACCGTGGCTCACCCATTACACTCCACTAGCTCTGTTACAGACATAGAAAAACACACACAGGTATGGGGAGGTGTCCTTAAGCAGTGGCTTGACTTTTCAAGAGCAATGAGGGGCCTGAGTTTCTGATATGCACAATTGCGTGATCAGAGTTTTGAAATTTGTATGAACACGACCAGAGAATTAAACCCGTATTTTGCAGACCACAGTGGCTGCTAAAGCCAGAAATTCCTCAGCAATTCTACTGCCAATAAGACCCAATCTGACTACTTTACAAGCCACAAAGTTTAGGCTACTGATGTTTGGCTGGAAGCTAGTCATATGTTCCCACCCTGAATGTGTCTGCAAGCAAAGTTACAAGACAAATGTACCTTTTGATGTTAGGTGTTAATACGATGCCACAAGGGTCAATATTTGTGCTGTTTTATAAATATCACTGAAGCTAAATTATTCTATCTATATTTCTGACATTTCTGAGTGTATGCATGCTAATAATTTACAGGACAATAGGTCAGATGGTTCATCTGTTTTTTGTTGTGAAAATGTATTGCAGATACTGAAATACTGTAAATTGCAATTATGTTCAGTAATATTTGAACAACAAAGCAAACTGTTATTTTTAGATATATCTTATTTAATCTAAACACTGAAATACTAACTAGACTCTTGTGTCTCTAGAAATACTGTATTATCACCATTCCTTCCTAGTAAAAAGATACAGTTTTGTCTAAATCCCCTTGCATGATTGGATGACACAGTCCTCAGGTTCGGCATCCCTGCTCGCCCTGGCAAGCCTAGCTGGGCCCTCCACAACAGGGGCCTGTGAGCCCTGGGCCCCTGGAGCTCTGGCTGTTAGCCAAGGCTAGCGCTGCTCCTGCTACCTGCTGGGCCCATCAATCCGCCTTTGTTTCCCTTGTGTCACACTGTATTATCCACACAAAGGGCCCAGCGACTCGCGCCCCCACAGCCCCGGTCTGCCCGGAGCTGGCATTCCCTAAACTCCCTAACCCGCCCCCCACCATCTCTCTCCAGCCACCCCTCTGCCAACACCCTGAGCTGAAATCCCATACACAACCACCCACCACAGGACCTCAACCCCCCACTTCCTCCAGGCATCCACCAACAGCACCACCATGGCCAACACACAGCTTAAGGTGGCTTGGGCTGGTGGTTGGTAGCTCTCCCTTCCCTAACTCAAACATTTCCATTCATCACTCCCAAAATGAGATGCTCTTCTTCCTTCCCTCCTTCCCTCCTTCCTTCCCTATCCCAAACTGCACACCCGGGCTAGGTCGGGAGAGATCCCCTTTCAGCCTGTTTTCATGACAGAGTCAAAAGGGCGTGTGAATGGGGCGTCCGTGGGAGCTGGACTGTGTGAGGCTCGCACTGGTCTTCATGCACAGTAGGGGTTGAGCGGAGCCCCCCGGCCCTTTTCTATTGCCTGTAATCTCATTTGGCCTCCCCTCTCCCTTTTATTTGACTGAGGAGCTTGGACTGCTCACACTGCCCAGATTCCTTCCCCTCTGACATACAGGGTAATTCATTTCCAATCAGCAGCCTCACTCACAACACACAAACTTCTACCTTTGTAATTAGGCACTGCAAGGCCTTAAGCGGGACACCTGTGCCTATTGTTTCCCACTGTCAGGTTTAGTGGGATTGTTTAAAGGACACATAGTGTGGAGATATCTTACATTAGTATTCTGCGTGTGGAGCGCCTGATGGATGTCTCCAGTATATCAGCTATACCTGTCAGGTTTCATTGATAGATTTACCGCGCTGACCCTCTTTCATGTAAGTGTGTAAACATGGTTGGGAAAACGGAAAATCAGTCACTGACTCTGAAGACAAATGCGATATTGAAGGTAAAAATGGATGGAAGTTGGGTAATGTGCCAGCGCTTGTACCTGCACTCATTTCTCACAGCAGCCAGGAAAGGTGTATATTATTGTAATTGCCGTAGTTAGTCTTTTGTCAGCAGAAGCCCAGAGAACAGGCAGTGCTAAGCCTTAGGGTGGTAACTGTTAAATGCTACATTTCGTAACAGCTTGCAATAGCCCCAGCTGCCTACTTTAGGTACAGTCGAGTGTTGTTTGGCTCATTTAAATCATCATTTATTTTATACTGTAAACCTCAGATACATATGTACATTGTTACAAAATACAGCAATAAACATTCATGGCAGGGTTTTATCCAAACAAACACTTGTGAATAATTTACCTTTATCTAGCACGGGGCCAAAGATGGCCAGGTTGTCCTTGATGGTGGTACAGTTCCATCGGCGGCCCCTAAACTGGTGCTGGCATTCCTGGATCCCCAGCTTGACACCTTCAGCAACACTGGGCATGATCTCTATGTAGTTGAGACAGAAACGCAGCTGCTTGGGCACCAGGCCGGGGATAGAGCCACACAGGATGGGTTGGGAGCCCAGAGACGAGTACTGCTGCCCAAGGGCCAGGGACCTTTGACACACAGACAGAGAAAGCATCATTAAGGGAGATCTGCTGGACATAAAAACATCTCTGCATCTGTGTAAAGCACTCTAGGGGACTAACAATAAAAAGAACTTGAACATGATTAAAAGAGCTTTACCACTGCAACCAAACACCAACAACTCACAGGCCATCACTGCAAATAAAAAGTAGGCTCAATTTAGGTCACACATTGAACACTTTTAATCACATTTCTTATTCTTGCTTTATATATATACATATATATATATATATATAAATAATACTTTTTTGGTACTGGCTGAAGTGTCTGTAGCACAAAAAACTGTCAACTACTGAAAGCTAACACTGGAATGTCTGGTCAGATTAGTAATCAGCTAATCGTCTTACACTTATTCTTTGACCAGATTGTTCTTGACAACATTTTGCCAATTTTGCTTCTTTTGTTTAAATGAACAAAAAGGTTTTGTAGAAAAATATTTCTCAAAGTAAGGTATTGAAAAAGTATCATATTAGTATCGTATCTGCACTGGTAGAGAAACATTTCAAATGATACCCAGCTGTAGTGCTTTTACAATTTTATAGGATGTGGGGAAGTGATACTGCTTGCTTCACAGTACAAGTCTGTGCCCTCCCTGAACTCAGCTCCACAATAGCAGTGATGGTGACCTGCCAGGGAGGCCTCCATGAAAGGCAACCTGCTCTACGAGGGGAGACTGCGTCTGTATTCATTAATCTCAGGTTTAACTGTCAGCGTAGCTCTGTGACAGTGCAGTGATTCATACTTGAGTGTTTTATTGACTTCTGCTTAATGTAGTTTATACTAAGAGCTCCTGTTTATTTTGTCTCTTTTTTTCCACCAGGAGGGGGAGGCTAATAGGCCCACTTCAGGGCAGGGATACAGGCTATTAGCATTGACTTTTCAAAGTGTTCCCACTTGTTAGCATACACAGATCTGCTGATCCAACAGATAACACACAAGAACCTGTCTGCTTAGTTTGGGAAAAGCCCCCTTACACAATTTCAAATATATGACAACACCTGCCTCTGTAGTTCCATCATTAATTTGTGGTTTTCGTTTGTAGCTGATTTTTTAAGAATGACAGTGTATACAGCATATCTGAAGCTATGTGCCTCACCAGAAGGCTCGTGCAGATGTGCCTAAGCAGGGATTAATCACCACAACGAGACAGCCAAGATCAGCTTGTGATGCCAGAAACCATTATAGTTTCATTCAGGTAATTAATTTTAATTGCTTTCTATTTCTCTTGAAATAAAAGAGACAGAGAGAAAACATGTTTGCCATGCCCATGTTTTAACATGCTTTTTGTGATGACAAGCTCCAACAAAACTGTATGGTTTCACCCAGAAGCTCATGCAATTACTGTAGGATGTTGGACTCAAATTTCTTGTTTATTTATTTCAGGGCATAAAGTATATCACCTGAAGAAACATACATGTTTCTGTACAGGTCTACACTCGTAAGAGATGGATGCTTTACAATAGATGTGTGTGATCTGGGTGTTTAAAGGGTTAGGGATGTGAAGATGTGCTGCCAATTCACAGCTCTAAGAGAAGAGCTTTAACAGTGTCAAGCAGACTCTCCAGCACTTGGCTCAGTCTAGGCGGACAACGTGGCACTGGAGGCCCTGAGAGGATCATGGGGGAACAATTGACGCTGATCAGATCAGAGCACCACTCAGAATGACCTCAGGACCCCTGCAGGGCGCAACCCAATCATAGCAGCCACTGACTCTGACAGATGAGTGCATTGCAGTGCCCCACCCCAAAACAAAAGTCAAGCCATTGAAGTCACAGGGAAAAAAATCCCCCCCTTAGATAGGTTCACAGCTCATGTGCGCTTTTGCTTTCTACATATGGCTAAACCCTGCCCCCACCTCCCAACACCATCATCCCCTCCCAACACCATCATCCCCTCCCATGCGCTGTTTTTGATCTCAGGTGAGCATAGTTACAGCAGGCTCCCAGGTATCAAGGTTTGCCGGTGGAGCTTACACACTGAGACATGAGAGGCTGTGTTGTGCTTTTACAGCTGCTCTGATGGAATATAACATGATCGCATACAGTAATCAGCCACTTGTGTTGTTGGCATGGGCTTCCTGACTGACACTGACACACAACAAACAATTTTTATATTTCAGAATGAAACCCTGTCTGATCAGAGTTCCTCAAGGATAGTACCATTACATAAACTATTCAAAACGTTCAAACACTACTATGCACAAGGCAAAATAAGTCTCTTCTCTTTCATATCCAACTTAAATGCTGCTTTGCCCAATTTGATGTTCCCACTCAGAGTTAGTAATTTGATAGTACTCATCAATCTCTGTTCATGTTCTAGTCTTGAGTTTACCCAAGAGAAGGCAGCCACATGAGCTCATCTGCCAGTCCCAATCCCACCAACATCACTGAGTTTAAGTGTTGCTGACTTCACTCTGTCTGGTGACTGAGTGACTAAGGAACTTAATTACACTGTCTGCTAGCTTGGTTACTGCCCATTAATCTCTCAGTCATGGGATGGACCAGAGTAGATGATGCCTGGCACAGATCTTGGATTTGAACTCTGGTGTCACATGTTCCTCAACATCAGTCAATTAACTCAAAGGAAAATCTCTCCTGCCCAAGTGAGATATATCTCTGCATTTCAACCACTGTGCCAACCTCTGCTGCATTTCGGGTTCTATTCATGACAGCTAAACTGCTTGCCCACCACTCTGACATACTGGCTTAGCCAGTGAATTTGGGATTTCTGATGGAATCAATTAGCTAACCGCATGGGACTTTGTGGTGGACATAGCATGTTTAGACTACAGGCTGTGGATCTGCCAGCCTATTTGTCTTTGTTTGCAAAGGATGTGCCTCATTTGATCCGTATGGACAGATGAGATGAAGGGATATCTTTTTGGCTAGGTGTTAATGAGAGTCCTAACCCTGAGGGGTTATGAGGCGTATCGTGCAAACAGACACACACGCAGACTCATGCACGCAGACCACATGTGTGCCATGCTGATCCTGCCTGCTTTGCCTCACTTCTCGGAAGCCACGAGCAACGTGTCTCAACCGAGTGAGGGAGCAGCAGATGCAGAGACCTCCACAGACGTAGAATGCCGGGGGAATCTGCTGCAGGGGACGAGACAAGCAGCAGAGCAGCAGCGAACGGCAGGGCTTGGCAGGTGCATGCCCAGACAGGTCCGTATGGGACCTCTACTGGCCTGGGGGGTTTACGGCTTGGTTGGGGGTTTTCTCAGTATCTAAACTGGGCTGATGTGAAAGTATGACGGGCCACTGCAAACCACAGAAATGAAGAGAGGAAACAAAGGGATTCCACCACACACCTTGCTGAAGAGTGGAAATTCACGCAATCAAGACTATACCACTGTCAACAAAAACATTTGACTCAACCACTCCCAATGCAATAAAATCACTACAATCGCTGCTGCTTGGTTAGAAACGTAAACTGGCTGGGGTTACTCTATTGCATCTCTCAGTTTTTATTTTGTCTCTGAGCAAGCTCAGCTTGAGTCAAGAGGTGAGTCAAGGACTCTTGTACTGTCAGAAATATGTTGCAGCTGCTATTGTGGGAGGTCTGCATTACAGGGGTCAGTGCGTAGCACATGTCTGTGCACAGATGAGCTTTCTTTGTGTGACAGCCTCCTATGTCCAGAGGCACAAAAAGTACCAGGTGACCCTCTGAACTTGTTGAGCAGAACATGACATCTGACCTCACTGCCTTTAGCCTGATGGCCTACAGAAACAGTTTGAAGTTCATGACCAGGGCCCATAGCAAGTTTCTAAGAATATGGGTGCTGATCTCCAGCTTGTTTGCCTCATTAATCAAATAGAAGGTCATACTCAGATTCTACAGTGATGTGAACATGTGATCAAACATGACTTCAATATATCTTGTCAAAGTGAAATAAGTCAATTTGGGGATTTTCAAAGTTATTCGGAGCAAACCCAATGCAGGCACCCTACACTGTTTTGGGTCCTGGCCCTATCCTTGGTGTAATAAGTTTTGGATACTGAAAAAGTAGCTTAAATTGAGCAAGCATAACTTGACAAAGGCTTGTCCACACTCTTACATTGTTACATTGTACCTGTGATGCTCAAAAGAGCTTTTAAATTACTTGAGGGAATAATTAAATGCATTATATTTTCATAACCGTAAAAGTTTAGATGTAGCTTAGCCTCATTTAAGTCACACTGCAACGCATTTACTCTCCTTGCTCATCTTGTGCTACACATCACCAAAATTTAAATGACTAGGTTAATTTATCTATAATACTGTAATTTCCTATGATTGTATATTTTTATACAATAAATGTTTATATTTGTCTTATGTTTTTCTTTTTTTCTTATGTTGAACAAAACAAGCAAGAAGATAATATGTCACTTCCGGCTGCCATCTTTGGTTAGAATGTGGAAAATAGTTTCGTTTAATCATCTTCTCTGTCCTGCAGCAAACGGAGTACTATTTGTTCTAATTGGATAGTGGAAGTGTTAGAAGAATCTATGAGGAATCTGGAAATGTCTTCAAAACAGTGATAAGTGTTCTCAAACCACCTGCATTTTCTTTAATTTGACTAACGTTATGCATTTATCCTTCAGAAAAACAAAAACAGAGCTAGCTCTGTGCTTCCCATTTTACGTTCAACGTCAGTTAAGTGACGTCTCAAGTGTAAAAGATTACTTAAGCTACATGACAGTTTAATAAAGAATGTCAACCATACCTTTTAATATTTCCGCCTTTTCCACGTAGTTAGAGAAGAACTGCTTTAGTTTAACCATGTCTGGTTTTTTCCACTTACTTTATAGCACCTATCAACTTAAAAATGGTATTACTGGCACATTGACTAGTGTGCGCTGACGTCGCATCGCACGTGCACCGGCTTCTCGCGCCCATCACTGCTAGCTAACATAAACTAAAGCTGCATTTTCTGAAGAGATAGCTTCTGAGCTAAATAATATCTTGTTTGAGTTTCAGCCAGTGCTAAACAAAGCGTTCAGCTCCTTTGCATATGAACTGTAGCAATACTAGCCTACAAAGTAGAACTATCCTGCATTTAAAATTGTATTTAAGTAAAAGTAGCCTACTTATTGGTAAAATGTATTTATTGTACTTTACTAGTAAAAGTCGGCTACTCATAGAGGCTCATAGTGGCCCCTGTCATTGTTATGTTATTTTATGCTTTTGGATGGTTATTATTAATAGATGAACATGTATGTAGCATTTTAAGTGATAAAATGTGTTTTGTCAATTAAACTACTTGTCAGTAGTTTACACAACCTGGTGTACAGGTCAGAGGGCACAAATGGAAATATGTTTTGCATTCAGGTTGTTTGGGTTGACTGAGTTCATTAAAAGTTTTTAGTAGTTTGTAGTTCAGAACAAATTGCAATGTTGAAGTGGCAACCAAAGTATGAGAGTGAAGCAGAAAGGAAAAGCGAGGGATTAGAGAGCCTGTCACAATCCATCCCTCCATGCATTATTCCTTAGGCACTGTTCAGAGACTCATGGAAACCTGCGTGCATGTGTGAAGGCAGAGTGAACTGCATGGTTGTGTTGCTACTTGTAAGTTCCCACTTCCAACAAGGTAATCACTAATATGATGTCAAGAGATGGGATGCCTTAATCATATTGCCCATTCTGTGCAAATGTTAACAACAGTGTTAACTGGCTTGCACCCTTGTTGCAGGACATGCTGAAAACTCCAGACTATTACTTTCAGGTCAAGAGGAGACTTAGGGCTGATGATGTATTCAACTACACCTCATTTGTGCAGAGCCACAATTAGGGTTGCAGTTTCTAAGTTAGTAAAATACCAGGATTTGTTCAGCTCAGATGCTCAGATATATATATATATATATATGAACTTTAATATATTTTCTGTTACTTGTACTTGTTCAAAACTACAGCTAAATAGAGTCAATTGGCCTTAGGATTCAGCCTTTACAAACAGATTTGATACTGGCTTCCTTTGTATTACAATGTATTTGCCATAGTGGTTATTGACGATAGGTGCCAGTCGTTCTTAGCCATGCCTGAACAAGTTAACTTATTTCATTAAAGAGAAATTAATGTTAGCTTATGCTGGGTTTGTGCTCGAAGCGCTGAGTCCCAAGTGTGTTCTGTCACTTCATCTGTGAGAGCAGGCTCCTGAAAAGGCTTCTGCAGTAACAGACTGCAAGAATATTGTTTGCATTAAACTCTAATCCACCTCTAATTTACCTCTATATGTTGACGCCGCAGCTCAACTTGTGAGATTTGCCTGGAGGACTTCATGTTGCTAAATGAGGCCCTAGCAGAGCAGTCAGAGACGTTCATTGAAAACATTGCCATCAGAATTTCATTTATAAAGCCCACAACAGAGTCTGCAGAGAGATAAAGACACTCGAAAGAGAGTAAGTGGGCCAAGGAAAGTTGCCGGCTTTGCCTGAGGATGGGACTTTTCCTGGTGGAGGCTGGAAAGCTCCTGTCTGTGTTTTGTTGTCTTCTCTTTTTCTTTGGCACACTTTTGATTTGTAGTCCAATAGCTCCTGGCTGATCAGATAAAAAATGACAGGACCCCTCAAAAGTGTTCCAACCTGTTCTTTCTTTCTACCTCCGTTGCCTCCCCTCCTTTTCTCTCTCTGCAGACTGTTGCAGAGAGTGTGGAGTTGGGACAAGGAGCCCCTGCAGTCACATGTATGGAGACGTGAAGAGAGAAGCTCGGTCTTGGTCTGTCTGTAGGTGGACACCACAGAGTCTGAGCTGTCTTGAAAGGACAGAGCTTGTTTGAATGAGAGTCTTGAGGGACTGTGTGAATGAACCACAACTCAAACAGTGCATTGTTCCCTGCCACTGCTCATTAGGGGCAGCTTGTTGGCACTGCTGCTTGAATTGTCAGCAGTAATGCATCCTATGCAAATCATAACTCGTAATGGATTGTCTGGAATTTCTTTGTGGAAATTTCAAACACCACATAGTGTCTTTAAAAGTAATTAAAAACATAATTGCTGTTGACTTTCTCATGCTTTGTTGATTTGGAAAAATGCTCTGAAAAACTGGAATGTGAAACAACATTGTGGGAGATAAACCTGGTTAACAAAGCTTGCCAATCTGCAGATATTTCACTCACAGGCAGTACCACCAATATCCCACACTGGTTAAGAGCCCTAACCCCGATTCCACTGATCTGCAGGTCCCCATCTTTATGAAATCAACATCATCATGCATGTTTTTACCTCTCCCTTTTACCTTTGCATCCCGCAGTAAGGCATTCCTAAAGCTGGCATCAAACGTCTGGGCAGATTTCCAATCTTGGTCACATAGTCTTTGGTATGATTTCTGATTTAGATACAAATTTTGCCAATTTTATACTATTTTATTTAGAAAAAGTTCTTATTTGCTTCTTTTGTTAAATAAAAAAGGTTTTGTACAAAACCAGGTCTATTTCTCAATTTTAAGCAACAAAAAAAGGTATCATTTTGGCACCAGTACTGAAACTCGGCTATCACATCGCCACTAGTATTGGAAAAACTACCCAGTCCTATCCTGAAGAGGATAAACGTGTTCAACATTATGTCATAATGTGACCGTCACTCATTTTTGGAGGTGATGTTTTGTTATTGCAAAGACATGACACGATCTATTTGAAAATATTGAGAGCACCTTTTTTCTTTTTTACAATATGTAAACTGGATCCCTTGTAATTTAGAGACACTGAATGATTTTCCTCTCTTCCTTTCCTCACTGCATCTATTAGTGGTTTGGTTGACCTGCTCAGTGACCTGAGGGCTTTGACTGAACATAGGTTGTGCAGGTGTGATCAGCACATCTTTGCCACTGACCCTGTGTGTCAGAGAAATTGCTTTCTGCCAATTATTAACCTCTGTAACAGGCCAGGTGAGATCAGCCAGGTAATGAAGACTTTAAATATTGTGTGTTTGTGCCTCCACACGTGTCCCCTAATGAAATCTTTGCCCCTGGCCGTTGTCGTTTTCCCTTTGAGGAACTGTCCTGGCCTGTGTTTTAGTGCAGCTAATGGCTGTGCGCTGGGGGACTATGTTATTTCCTACAAGAGCTCATTGCATGTCCTTTGATGGTGGGTGAAGATTAGGACTCGCCTTTGCTGCTTTGAAATGCCACTCTCCTTTGAACCTCTCACCTAGCTTGGGTTTGACTGGATAATGTCATCCCACATGCTTGTTCTTTGAAACAGTCTCATAATGTTTTTTGAAGTAACTTGTTGGATCAACACATGGAGGTTACTCTCACTCACAGTCAGTACAAGTCCAGTTAGGCAACATTCTTCAAGATTAGTATATAAAAATACGTTAAAATGTATCTGAGTCACAAGATGTTTAATCAAATTAAAGTGTTTTGATCAGCTCCTTGAGCAATATATTGCCTCATTATTATGGCCTTAATACCTTAGCAGTGGCAATACACCTGCTTAGGGTTAAAGTCTTGGTAATTTTAGAATATATTACATAGTCATACATGCTTTTGAGGAATTTACTCCTTCCATATTCGCTGTATGCCTGTGGATGTCACTCTCTCTTGAGCTTTAGCCCAAAATTGCCTTTGACCCTGGCCCGATGGTAGCCCTCATCCATTCATAATGGAATCCTAAAGTTTCTTATGAATGACATTCTTCTGGATGTTCCTGCTCTTTTTTCTACCTTCCACTGCCCTGTTGAGAATAATACCCAAACATCCTTGATCTTTTCACACAAGACGGCAGACGGAGGATTTTCCCGCAGTAAGACTCATTTAAGTGACCCCTTTGCCAATGGTAGGGGTTCTGGGGTTGAAGATTGGATTGAAGATTGGAGGTGGGGGGTGTCACAGTCAGATAATGACATTCCTGAGACCCAGAGATGGACTCTAGAGCCCCATTTAAGCTGCTCAGGTTGAACTGGAAAGGTCTGTGTATAGGCTGGGCAGTTTGGTAAACCTAGATAGCTTTGCGTGAGATCTTTCGAGAGGTATGCCACTGCCATTATTGAGGCCCCGGTGGTTCCCAAAACTTCCACAAGTAGTGCTTCAAACAGCAAATGCAATTTTAGTCAGGAAGCCGTATTTAGGCTTATACATTCTCCAAAGTTTAATTAAATGATGCTAAAATTGAATCACTGAAAGCTTTAAAATTGTTATTCTCCACTGTTAACAAAAGGTATATCTTGTTTTGTTAAAGCTTAACTCTTATAACTTATGTCTGCATTTGTAGTAGTGACTGAATATTAACCAGTTATGACTTAACCGTTTCACCTGAGTGGAAGTTAAACAAAGCCCTGTCAGGTGTACTAATTCACAGAAATATCGGTTGATCTGGACTGCATTGATTAAAGCTGCTCATTAAAGCTGATGATGATTTTAGCATCAGCAAAGTGTATGCTGACCCTTATCATATAACTATTTTAAGACATTTTAAAAACAGATTTGTTGTTTAGAACAATTTTCCATGCGGCAGTTAACACTTGCACACTCTGTTTATCTGTCTTTGTGTCTCAGTTTCCTCCATCCCAACCCGCTGTTTGATTTCATAACCACAACAATGTAAATCTTAAGTAATCTTAAGCATTGGAAAATTTGGGGGGGAAAGCAGAATCCATATGAGATGGCCCTACTTGAAATTACAATGAGAACCAAAGAAATTTACATCAAGTGTGGATGTCTCATGTTGATTTAACAGTAGCGATGATAACATAGGATTAAGAGAATAACAGTTATTGGATTTAGACATCTCATGGCTGTGCGGTGTGATATGACAGAGTTAAACCGATAATGGCTGC
The DNA here is from genome assembly GCA_002120245.1 of Maccullochella peelii. NCBI lineage: Eukaryota > Metazoa > Chordata > Actinopteri > Centrarchiformes > Percichthyidae > Maccullochella > Maccullochella peelii. The sequence continues at coordinate 99,190 of LKNJ01000898.1, forward strand.
TGATGCTTGATGGCTGGTATTGGAGTAAATTCAGCGGAGGTAATTCCTCGCTGAAAGTGACTGCCATCATTCACTTACAACCGCCGCTGTGTATGCATGGAACACAAACACACTTTCTGGCTGACAGAGTGGCTTAAGCTATGTTCTGAAGATAGTTGATGAGTTCAACCACAGGCTTAATACAATACTAGCCGTGGCTCTTATTAACAACCTTGCCGTTTAATAAGAACAGAATATTATGTCATGGTCCTCAGCTTCAAGTTCTTATATTTTGTTTTTTCTCGATTATTAAACATAGCTTAAAAGGTGAAACCAAAACACAGCAATAAGTCCAAGAACAGATATTTTTTCATTTTCAGGCCGCACAGAAAGGATGGCGTTGTCAGATAATTGGACAGAGACACTGTGGGACCTGTGGATTATGTGTGGTCACAACATAGCTTTAAGCTGTCACGAATTCTCTCAAACCTTGATTTTGCCTGTTTTGTGCAAAACTACGGTTCCTCCAACATTCTTGCATTTCAAGAAGGCAATTTACTGCTCTGTCTCGCCTTTCCAAACCCACCTCATTAGTTTGCTATGCCTTTTTCTTCTACTACACCTCATCTTCGTCCATGCATATGTGCATATCACAGGAGTTATTTATGCTCTGTTTTGTTTTCAACACCCCATCTTGTAAAGCAAGGCTGCCAGGCATAAAGCAGTCAAAACTCCTCTTCCCTCCAACCCGTCCCACCTTGGCTGGAGAATTTATGACCAAGTCATCGCCCCTGAGACAGAAGCTGAGAGGAGCCTGCCTCGGCCCTCGCTGAAACTCAGCACCCTCTTGTTTGACGCACCACCTCATTTTGTCTCCTTTTGGACATGTTCGACACCGCGGGGTGATGCCACTGACAGCGCTGTTTGACACCCATTCCTCAGCACCTGCCCAGTCACCTGGAGCTACGGCTCTGCTTTTCATCTTTCCACTCTCCTAGTAACCCCTCACCCAGCCTGCACTTCAAAATTTGTTACCCAAATCAAAGGTGGTGCGCATTGTTAAGGTTCGAACATTATACCAGTGTCATGTAAGCTCCTTGAACAGAACAGCTGCAGGTAATTCACAGAGAGAGAATCCCAGGCTCTTTGTCACCGTTGTCTGATGATTCTTGCTGAAGCCAGGAGTGGGTGTAAAGTCCTCTTTGCCATTAACACTTCAGCCCTGTGGCCTGTGTGCTTGGCAGCTGCCTGCTCTGTAAATGAAACCAGAAGATGCTCGCGGTTTGGACAGCACTATGGTGGGACCACATGCTAGTTGGGCTACTAAAAGTGCAGTAGCTCTGACAAGTATTGTGTTGTTAGCCAAAAGAGCTTTGTCATACGCCTACGCAAATATCTCCAAAATAGAAGCTTTATGTTACAAAAGAAGATCAGGAGCCATGAGGTCAGCTGCATGTAGCTGAATTTGTAATGAGATAAACCTCTAAATTTCAGTTGCTGGTGCCAAAAGCGATCGGGGATAATTTAACAAAGAATAAAACCCTGCGGCACCTAAACATATTGTCTCCTGACAAATCCGTAGTGGAGGGGGTGAATTGTGGTACAATTGAAAAGCAAAATGATATGCTTAACTGTTCAAAAAAAAGATTAATTTAATTACAGCTGATACCCCATGGCAGACTGCAAATTTGCGATTTTTTTATAATTGTGTACAAATTTGTCAGTGGCAAAGAGTTTGTGCTCAATGCATGTCATACAGCTACCAAAAAATGCCCAAAACAATTCAGATTCAATTCACGGCATGTTTGGGGGCCGGCGGTGACACACAAAAGCAAACAAAACAAAATGACGCTGATCTTATAAGTCATGATTCTTGTACTTCGTAAGGCACTCCTAAAATTATAACGTTGTATTTCAAGAAATAAATTGATCATGCTTTGGAAACAGGAGCCTTTTTTGAGGTTTTGTTGAGTTTTCATGAGCGTCAGTGCTGTCATTGTCCTTGAGCGATATCCACAATTTATGTAATAATGATTGATCTTACTGACTTACACTGTTGTGTGGAAATGCCTCGCAAGTCCTTGCAGTGCTGTTGACAATTCATATCAACAACCACTCGCTAATGTATTTTTTCTTAAATTCAAAAAAGAACTCTACATTTTTAATTATTTAATGGTTTCGCAACTAAAAATGCATCTTCTTCACATCACAACATACTCCAATGTGATAAATGGACCTGAGTGTAGAGGGGAAAAGAACGGCGAGCCTTTTCCGTTACACTAGTATTTGAGGTTAAGATTCTTTGGACTGGGCCGTAGAACATTTTTCCACGCAGTCAACTGAAAGTGCACATTCTGCCCTCTCAGAAATGATCATTTGACCAAAAAGACTCACTCTCTCTCTCTCTCTCTCTCTCTCTCACTCTGTATGCGGCTATAGGGTCTGATGCTGAAACTGGATTTGTACTCACCACCAGATGGGATAGCCTCCAAGCACCCGTGAGCTGGACAACCACACACACATCAAATATCCAATCAGATACAAATCCATGAGGTAAGCCTTGTAGTGTGTGAGAGGGTAAATGGATCAATACATAGAACTTCCAGCAGGCAATGAAGAAGAGTTTTCCAGGAAGAGAAGCTTTAGGGCAGCTTGATTGTTGAATGAGGGGAAGATTAAAATGATATTGAAAAAAAAATCTTCCTCCTGTTTTCCCCCCTTCTTTGAGTCGGGCCAGGAAAGTGTGTCTGTCTCCTAGTAGTTAAGAGAATAAGTGTCTCTTACACACATGCACACACGCTCCTACCCGTCCTCTCCTTCCCTCCCTCTCTCTGAGGTTCTTCCCTAAGGTAGATATCTTTTTCTCTCTCTCTACTTTTTTCTCCCTCAGGATGCCTCATCCACAGGCCCAATATTAAAGGGGGGGAGAGGCGGGGGGAATGAGGTTTGGAGATGTCAGCTGGCAAGCCAATCACAGAAGATGGCCTTAGGTTACGAAAAGAAAAAATTATTATTCGTTCCCATCTGTCAATCACACGCCACCCCCTGGTAATGTGGAAAAGAAAGGAAAGAGTGAAAAGAGGGAGGGAGGGAAATGAGAGAGGGAGGTATAGGGAGGGACATATGAAAAGGTAGAGTTGTTACTCAACTTGTTTCATCCGTGAAATGAAGTGGCTGGAGGTAGGTGAAGGGATGTAGGCCAGCTTCTGTGCAGAGGACTCTGCGATACAAGCTTCACACATGCTGACATACATGTTGACACGTTGATTTTTAGGGGTTGTGCCCTGACTAATTGATCCGGATATACGTGCATACAGTGTGCGCACACACACACACACACACACACACACACACACGTCAACACACGCATAATCTCTGTCCCACGCACGGGGACATATACAGTGAATTTTCTAAATTGTTGTCCGCCCACCCCACCAGGGGAGGACATAAAAGGGGACACAATAAAGCCATAAACTGTGGTGGTGACTGGGCCAGGCATGCAGGGGTTATATGCTTCAGCGGCCCAAAGGCAACACATTTTACATCAATACTATTGTCATTCTGATGGGCTGTGGGGTGAGCAGGCGTGGGATGGGGGAGGAGGAGGGAGAGGAGAGAGAGATAGAGAGTGAAGGAGGAGGGTGGGACACTTGCGATGGACTTAGCCTGAAGTAACCATGCATGCATTTGACTCAAACACAAGGAAACTGATCAGGACGAATTCAAACAAGATACCGGGCAGAGATCAAACAAAGTCAGTTGTAGCTGTGATGGCAATCTAGTTAGAAGTTTTGTCTCAGAGGATTATCAGTCGGTCATCATGGAAAGAATTACCACTGAAGACGTGACCACTGCAGAAGACATTTTGAAAGCAGTAATGAAGGGGTTCATCAGTATAAATATATAAAAATATATTTGACTTCACATGAAAAGTGAGGCTCTGAAGTTTCTTTAACATCAAGATTATTTTAATCTACTGCCCAGTTTGCTGCTACATTTTTGTCCCATGCCCCCTTAGAGACTGATGGTCAGTGACATGTTATAATACAAGTCTGTGTTAAGATTGTAGTTGCTTTGCAGGAAATTTCACTCTTTTGTGACATTCATAGCTACCAAAAGTAAGTGTAAATAAGGACAAAAGGGATTTCTTCGTAGCTACACTAGATTTAAAGGCCTTTCTGAACACATAATTTTAAAATGTGAGTTAACACTTAAAAAATACATTTACAAGTAATTAGACCAGATGGATTATATGATAGATTTCACAACAGATTGAGTGTGTGGAGCCATATGGAATCCAGCCTTTGGAAGATCTGTTTCCAAGTAAGAAAGGTCATAATAGGTTCAATGACATAGTAAGATTTGTTTTTATTGATTTTATCCTGATTTAATATTGTAGCAACAAAAAAATGTATGAAAATAATTTTAGTGGACTTAAGATGAAATGTTGCCCAATCACAATTACAGAAATATACATTTGATTCCTGTGCCATTTGTTAGTAGGATAAGTTTGTCATGGGCATGTCACTCTAACACAAATACTGTTACTCTTTTTTAAATGTACCAGCAGTATTTATACTTACTAGCAAAATATCTCAGTTGTCTTTCCCTCTCATGTGTGTTGCCAATGGGCACTGGCCTTTCTGCAGAGGACCTCCAGGGCGTGAGTGAGCTTGGTGGACTGGGGGGGCTGGAAGGTCGCTCAGCAGGGGCTGGGAGCGTGCACTCTGCAGAGAGGAGGCTGAGTGCCCACCGCAGAGAGGAGAGCCCAGTGACCACAGTCTGGAGGTCAGTAGTGGAGTGCCCCCCTTCACCCGTCCCTTCTGTTTTATTCCTCCATAACAAAGAAGATGGGGAAACAGGCAGTGACTGAGCAGCACTCAACCTACCGCCCTGTTTGAGAGGAGGGGGGGGGGTCCTCCAAGTCTCTAAATGTGACAATAATTGATAGATATCTTTGTGAAATGTATGAAGCCTGCTCTCGAGCCAGTCGTGGTGGGGAGTCTTCTACATTCTACCAATAAAGATAACTTTTCAGTGCCTCAAGTCAAGATGCGGTATGTCATAGCGGTGCTGACAATGAGGCAGGTCTGTTTTCGATCACGAACATTGTCGTGTGTTACGGCATCGTCAGAAATGTGCCTAGCTCAGCTCTGGGATTTGGATGCTCTGTAGGAGTGATAGACGGTGTGTAGGGCCAGGGATGGATGAGGGGAATGTGACAGTGGTTTATGAGTGCAGGCAAAGGAATCAGTCTGCGGTCTGCATCTGAACAACATTGAAACCACGTTTCCCAGGTTGAGGCCACAAGTGCAATGCGAACTGTCTGGAAAGGCAACATCGATTAAGGTCAAGAACACTGGAGCCTGATCGTGATATGAACTGTGACTCAACAACACTTGTGGTGGTGTTTTGAGTGGTGGTGTTTTGTACACACCCCTGCAAAGGAAGGCCTCGGTCTGCGTGTCTGCATCAGTAGGTGCACAGAAGGGGGAGGCACACACAGAGGTCCCCTACCGGGCCGGTTTCTACGGTGACCTGAGAAAGGCCGTAACCAGGTCCGGCTCTTTCTCAGGCCTAATCAGCGTATTACCACAAAGAAGGACATGTGTTCAGCCCCCCCACCTCTCTACCCTCCCTACTCAATCCGACCAGCATGGCTGGACACAGGCAGCCAATAAAACCAGGATTAGGAGGGTATCTACACACACTGGGCTGTAGCGAAAAAGTTTCTGAACACGCCCAATCCCGCCCTGCTCCCTTCACAAACTTCTTTTCAGCATTCTTCTCCGTCTCTCATTCCTTCCATCTTTCACTTTATTTCACTTGCTCCCATGTTTATATCCTTCCTTTGCCTCTTCCTTTCAGAGCCCCCACCCTGTAAGCTCTTCACACAATAGGGCATCCTGAAATTACTCATTTTGCTGGAGCAGTTCAGCAAATTCCCAATGCCTCTTACCTCCTTTATACCCCGGATTCTGTGCTTTTTGCTGTTATGATAATGAAATGCGCCATCACAATGACAAAGCTGTGCATGTGTTTGGCTGTGTATGTGGATGAGTGAATTTATGTGAATTCACGCTCCTTTACATATTTTTGCATGAATTCACTCTCCTCTACATAATGTGCATAATGGAAATCTCCCATTCAAATTTCATGACTGCAAAACATGAAACACATTTGCATCCATCTGTGAAGTAATCGCCTGATTAATTGATACCGGATAATAATATGCAGTGTTCTGTCTGCACAGGAAGTGGATCGTGTTTACTGTCATGATTTGTCTGGAGAATTTTGGAAGCCATGTGCCTCTTGGTGGCTGAGAGACTGCTGCCTCACCTCAGCGTCCTTGCTAATGTGTCCTGGAAATGGGAGAGTGTTAAAGATAATATTAATGCCTTTGTCAGGACTTTTTAAGACTGGGGACAAAGACGACAAGAACTCTTCCCCCAAACAAACCTTTTTCATTAGAGCAGCAAACACTTCATCCATCGGCTGTGTGAGGGAAGCTCTTTTGGTGTGTGTGAGCCGCTCAGCAAGGTCTCACAGGGAAGAGCCTAAACCCTCAGCGGTCTTCAGCCGGACACTGAGGCGGCCTAATTAAAGGGCACTTAAGCCCCACAATGTGCGGCGGTGCAGGTTGGAGTTGGTGGGGGTCCCCGCCGAGAGGGACAGAATTCATGGCACTCGTAAACAAGGGAGTCCAGGACAGAGGGACAGAAGAGGGCTATGTGCCAGAGACTTTGTTCACACAAGATGAAGAGTCAACAGCCTCCCCATCCCTCACCCCTCCTTAGCCATCCCCCCTAATAACCACCTTCTTCAGAGGAGCTGCAAACACAATGCCGTCCCACTCCCCTCCTCTTGCTCTCAATCACTGTTGGGACAATGAGGGGAACCCCCACCCCACCACCACCACCACCACCATCCTTCTGCCCCTCCCCAACCCCCAAACAGACACTTCTTTTATTGAAATTCTTTGGTGTTCTAATCCTCAGCTTCCTCCAGGGGCAATAATGGACTCCCTGCGACAGCCTTTTCCAGCGAGGCTATCATCCAAGCCTGCCTGGGTCACAAGTCCACCTCTCCTATTGGAGAAAGCTGCCCCAGCAGTGTCATTCCTGTCACATCCAGCTCATCTACAGGCCATACAAGCCCCAATGCCATTGACCTGAAGAACACATTCGTATAATTAGCCATGCATATTTCTATATTTTCAAGTAACATTCTCTACAGCACTGCTCAGTAACAGCAGGTAATGGGAACCATTGCAACATTTTTGCCAAAATAGCCACATGCCTTACCCTTTAGACTTACAGAACAAGTTAGAAATATTTTTTTCCTTTTTTAAAAAAAAAGATATTTATCAGCTTTGCTGAATTTGAACAAATCCCACTTTTGGCTTCCCTGCATGCTTCCCTGCAGATTCAGAACTCATGGAGTTCACTAAGCATATTCATGTTGCCTAACAGTTGGCGGGAAGTGTGGAAAGTGCTGGAAATACAAAATACTGGTTAAAATAAATTGTCAGCAAATGACAAGAATAGATTATACTGTATATTTTGAGTGTTAAGTAGACTGTAGTCTGATTGCCTTGCCTTGTCTAATCCTTTTTACCGTAGAGGATGTAACCCTCATTGACATGAATGGGGTTGACAAAATATTAGAAATAGCTCTCAATTTAAAGCAACACCACCACAAACTACAGCCTCCAAAATGAGCATGAAGTGAAATCAAAACCTCTCGAAAACATTTTCAACAAAAACTGCACATTTTAACTTTCATGAAGGTAGGAGTTATTGAATGAGTGTTGGATTAGATTACACTGACTTTAGCCAGGTAATGATAGTTATTCAGACTACAACCATACCATTTCATTTTGATAGGAGAATCGTGCTGAATTATCAAAATTCTATATGTATATATGAAAAGACACACTGTCACATCATAAACATTGACCTTACAGTACGCAGTTGTGCAGTATGCATTTATAATGAAAATGTACAACATTGTAGCCCTCTATGTATTTCGTTGCTGGTAACAAGGTTGATTATGGAACAAGTAGAAACACAGTGAATGAGCTAGGCTTAATTATTATAGCTTTAATCTTGACTGCACCACTGTGCTTGTCGTAAAGTTACACGTCTGAAGTGTGTTGATGGTGACATCTGCTGGTCACACACAATCAGAAGCACTTGATTGTCAGGTACATCTATGAAGCCATGAGCCTGTAATGTGACATGAAAACTAGAGCTGCAACTAACAATAATTTGTTTGATTAATCAGTCAATAAAATGTCATCTTAATTTACCAGAATCCAAAGTGATGTCTTAAGAATTGCTAATTTTTTGTGACCAACAGTCAAGAAATTTAAATTTGTTCAATTTAAAATTATACAAAAAAGGGGGAAAGCAAAGCAAACTTTGTATTTCAAATCTTGTATTTCTATTTCTACAACAGCTTCTACTTCTGTAAAACAGTGAATGTTGTGCATTACAATTGTGATTTGTTTAATTAGGGCAAGCGCTCGTCTTTTCTCTTGATGGGTTTGGCTAACAGTTAGGAATAAATTACAACACTGACAGAATTGCAACATCACTGCAGTCTCTGGTGCACCAAGGGATGCAACACCAAATTCCTTAGCCAAGAACATTGCAGTATTGCATTCTATTCTACATTAACAGCTTAGAATTTTCTACCAAATATTTATTTTAAAGCCGGCTGTTTTTATGACTAATGCAAGCTCCATTAGCCCAAGAGTAAAGTGTATGATTTCTCTCCAACAGTCTTTAAATGCCAAAATAATATAAAGACTATATAATCACTAATAGCTATATAATCACTCAGTTCAATCACTAGTAAACCATTAGCTACAATTAAGGGAATACCTATAATGCTGACTTTTTTAAGGAGTATTAAACAAAGTGGTAACAGCACAAGATGATGTAAAAGTAATGTTACAACAAGAACAATTTAAATTATAACTATCCTAAAGTCTGAAATCTTTTTGGAAAAGTTCAATGACAATTAGTTCATCAAATTGAAACAAAAATGCAGATGGAGCATAAAGGTACTGAGTTCAAATCTCAGTCCTGGTCCTTTGCACATTCTCTCCAAAATACATGCATGTTAGGTACAGTATTATGGTTGCAAAATTGTAGTTTAGAAAACATATAAAGAATTTACACTAAGTTCACAGCTAAAGACAGCCACTGATGCCAGAGCAAAATACAACATGAAATGCATCTCGTCATTAAAAGCTTTTATTACTGGCATGAGTCCTATTAAAGGAATCACATTACATCTGAAAGGCTAAGCCAGACGACCTGTGGGCATTAGCCGAAGTGTAGAGAAATGTAGTCTACTGAGGAACACGTCTAAACATCTATTAAATATGTGGTTGTGAAGAAATGGATACGACTGCAGCACTTTGAAGCTTTGATTTTATCTTCGTCAGTGGTTGCCAAAGTTTTCTTACGACAAAGATCAGATACCCACTCCTGTTTGGCTGAGTGTACAATAAACATAAAAGCAGCACCCTGTGGATTTTATTAGTCTTCATATGTATACTTCTTTAACCTACAATATTTATAGTTTAAGAAAACCTTCAATTTTAAAATAATGACTTTTGTTTTCAGAAATGATACAGTAGGCCTAGCATCGTCATTTTATTTGATTAGAATCTAGGTAGAGGTCTCTACACCGTCATTTACACAACAGTCCCTTGAAGTGTACGCTATTTATGTTACTAAAAGAACTGGAAAAAAGTTTACTGTCTCGCTTCAAAATCTACATTGTGTCTCTCAATGTCAAATACATCCAGATGACGACTTGGTGATCTGACATTGCATCATTTGCTCCCCCTCCTGAGGTCTGTTTTATTGGTGTCATGTATTTGGCCATTGATCCAGTGCCAGCAATGATCTCACAGTATTGTCAGCCATAGTTTGCATTTGAACAAAGCTCTAGGTTTACATAGCTTACACAGCTATAGCACCCAAGGCTATGAGCATATGAGAGAGTCCACTGTCAGTCGGCCAAACCTGTTTCTTGCCACACATCACAGGGGTACCCTTAGAAACAGTGGGTGTCACATAACATCGCATGCAAGAAGAACACAGTTGACCCCTTTGGCCTTGGGCTACTGTGGGCCTAAATTAGTATTGGGGCTTATCTTGGGACCTAGAACATGACACTGTTGATCTTTGATTTTGGGCGCAGAGTATCAGCCCGTCAGTAATTTTTTGTAGCAGGGTCTCCTCTCACCTTGGGTACGTAAGTAGTCAAGGGCCTCCTTTTGTACTTAGGTATCAAGTGCTAACCAGAGAGGCATCAAAGCCAGTGGCTGTATGAATTAAACAGAAATGAAGTGAATTTAAATTATCCACGATACGTACACCTAGCCTTATTTCAAGTGTCTTTCTGTCCTGTTTTATATCTGTTTAATATCTATAAGAGCTACTTTATTTTTACCCACTCATGTGGCGTCAGGGATGGCTACGTTGGGCTGTCATTCTGTCTGTCGGTAGGTTGTTTGAGCCACAGCTTTGGCCCAAACTGAAATATTTCAACAATTACTGGATGGATTACCATGAAATGTGCATAAATATGGTCCCCAGAGGATGAATCCCACTGACTTTAATGATCCCCTGACTTTTGCTCTGGAAAGGTTGACATTTGTGGTCTGAAATGTCTCAACAACTGTAGGATGGATTGCTGTGAAATTTAGAATTGACATTCATGTAAAATCTTTGGTGATCCTCTGACTTTTCCTCTAGCACCACTATCAGTTAAAAAATTTAATTTATCCAATACTTTGGTTTATGACCAAATACCTGCAAAACTAATTCCCATCGTTCCCAGCAGCATCAGCAGCCTCAGCTGTATGTGGCATGCTAACAGCCTAAACTAAGATGGTGAACCTGGTAAACACTATACCTGCTAAATACCAGCATGTTTGCAATGTTATTGTGATTATGTGAACATGCTGATACTCAAAGCACTGCTGTGCCTAAGTACAGCCTCACATAGCCGCTAGCATGGTTGTATACTCTTAGTCTGGTGCTATTTATAAGTTAGATTGCTTACACTGCATCATTTTTGTGTTCTAATAATATTATATTAATTTTCTGTAAAATAAATAAATAAATAAATAAATAAATAAATATATATATATATATGAATTTATTTTAAAAATGTATGTGTAAGAGATAGTGTACAAGTCAAATTTCCAGTTGCTTATGCTACAAAAAAGAAAAATAAATCACATACATACATACATACATACATTTAGAAAATACACTCTAAAGTATTGCCACAATTATAGTTTTTAAAAAAGGCTATGTAATATTTAATTAGCATTTTCTTGTTTAATTTTTCCGTCATCAAATCCAAAGTGTCAATCATGCCCGTCTCCTCGGCTCCCTCCTCCGCTGTGACGTCGAAATGGGGCGTGGTCCACATTCGTTCAACGCATTAAACGGTGATAGGCCAGGCGTGGCCACATGACACACAGCAACCAATCACAGTAGAATGCGAAGAGTAAAAAAACTCACCCGAAATATGGGGTCGTGAAAACGAATAGCGATGACGTTCCATGATGAACTGTGCTGTGTTGTCACCAGCTGTTGTCTAGAAGACGAAGGAAAAGTGGATGTGCCTCGATTGATTGTGTGCCTACGAGAAGACCGTAGCACCACGTTTGGAGCTGAAAGATGGTACCGGATGACTGATCGATACACTGGAGCCTCGCCGGTGTCCCAGTGATAGTATCAGTTACATATCTGAAGGCATCCATAAGACAAAAACTGTGATAACGGACTAATACAGGTCGGAGTTGAAGCCATTTTTCTCTGCAGTGAGTGTAATGATTTTTTTACTCAGTTATAATTGACATATATTATTATACTTTTAACCCCAGTGGTGCTAGGTAGCTAGGTAGTCCACTTTGTAGCTACGTTACGGACAATTTTGTAGCCAGTTACATTTTAGGCTCTGACAACTTACAAAACAGCATGTTGGAATGACCAAGCGCTTGTTACATTGTTAACTTTTGTCAATCAGTTACGGTTGACCAGGCAGATACTCAGCAGTTTTTCTTCAAGTCAAAGGTTACTTTTTTAGAAACAGCCGACTTGTATCTTAATTTAGCTTTAGTTAGACCGTTAGTTCCATTTATACCATGGCCACTGAAAATACTGGTTTCTGATTGGTTGGCAGGTGTCCGAGTAAAACCGAGTAAAGCACGTATATATAGCACGTAGGACTGGACCAAATGGTTAAAATCAATATAACTATAGTAATTTTTACATTGATACATCATGATATTGCAAAGTCATCGAAAAAAAGTGCAGTTAACTGGCATCCATTGTTATCAGTCACGTTACAAATTATGTTTTTTGTAAAAAAAAACAAAGCATGATATGATCATATACAGCAATCATGATCAAAGCACTTTTTGTCATTTTCACTGAAATATTGTCAACACATTTATGTGGACCCCAGGAGGAGTGGCTAGCTAACAGGGGTCTAAATAAACAACAAATAAAATGGTGCCACTGAAAGTTGGTAAATGATAATATTGAATTATCGCCCAGCCCTACATAGAAGTGATTATTTAAATTGTACAACTTGAGTTAGGAGCAAACAAGTCATATAATTCAAAATTTACAGTGTATATACTTCTCAGGCACAGTTCAGGTAATTGCCATAAATCTTAATAACCATCTAGATTATGGCCTGCCAGATAACCTTTTGCAGATGCAGTCTGTGAATAATCAGGTGTAGACTTCTTTGTGTTTATCTTACAGCAGACAGACATAGTCACACCAGCTGGGTTCAAACTGAGTTTTTTTAGTGTCTGTACATTGTACAGTAAGAAGAGCGCTTTTGAAGTGGTACCACCGCCATTATGAATGTGGGCACGGCGCACAGCGAGGTGAACCCCAACACCCGAGTGATGAACAGCAGAGGAATGTGGCTGTCTTACATCCTGGGCATTGGCCTCCTGCACGTCATCCTACTCAGCATTCCCTTCGCCAGCGTACCCGTGGTCTGGACCCTAACCAACCTCATTCACAATCTGGTCAGTGGAGCAGAATGCCCATAGGCACCAGCACCACCACAGTTTTCTTTAACATTTGTTGAATGAGTCAAGTCCGTGAAGGACATACAGTGCAGCCTGGTAAAAGGCTTTGGGATGTGGTGAATGAAAGTAACTTCACAAAGGCGGGGGTAACAAATCTCTGCACAAAGGTATTGTAAGAAGACAGGAAACTTGCTGTTTCACTGCTCTTAGTCATGTTCTTTATTAATTAATTGGTGCCTCTAATGTTTCAACCAGCATTTAATTTCCAGAGCTGAGGTATTCCTCAGTCTTGCATCATAAACTATGATTACCCAAGACTGTCTGCCTGGCCTTCAGTTTATTGTGGGTTTTGGGGTCTATACAGTAAATCATAACTCCCTGGACAATTTTGCTCCAGACAAAATCTGTCTGTATGTTATTTATATGTTACAACAGTGCTCTTTTTTTTTTTTTTTTGTCTCTGACTATGTGTCTCTTGTCTGTTGCAGTGCATGTACCTCCTACTTCACACAGTGAAAGGGACACCCTTTGAGACCCCAGATCAGGGCAAGGCTCGCCTCCTTACACACTGGGAGCAGATGGACTACGGTGTGCAGTTCACTGCTTCACGCAAGTTCCTCACCATCACACCCATTGTCCTGTAAGTGGACTCCCAAACCTAATGCTCGGCCTTCAGTTGTGTAACACGGGGAGGGAACAGCTGATCATAAAGGATGGATCTAAACTCAAGTACACGCTGAGAAACGAGTAGAGCAGGACTGTACCTTATGGAGTACCAAAGCTTGACATTGGTAAAGTGTAGACAGAAGAAGACAGTGTAGACGGACCAACCAGAATAACTCCCTAGTGCTCCGGCAAGGACATGATCCCCCACCGGCTTCCCACCCACCAGCACTAATTGTGTTTATGGGTCTCTATGGAAGTGGGTGAGTGCTTTTTTTCCCCCTGTGCCAGCCAGGCACCTTAATCAGTGTGCAACCTCTACTTGTACCTTTGCTGAATATACTTTGAACCTGTTATGGTACATCTGCGAAAAATATACTTTTCATTACAAAATGTTCTCCTCTTCTATCTCTATTTTTAAGTTTGCACTCACAAAGAGTGTTGATTGATTAGCGTCCCTGCTGCTCCATTATTAGCCAAGCTCACACATTGGGCTTAGTATTTGCAGCAGTACCCCTTGCTGCTTTTATGCCATTTTCTGTCCTTATTAACCAGCAGAGTTCAGTTTACAGAAGGCACTCTGGTTCCCTGGGGTTGATTTGCCAGCTCAGCCTGAACATTGTAGTGATAGTGCAGTTTTGCAGGTGTACACTTTTACGCACTAGTTTCAAAGGTCTCTTAGTCATTTTGTTTTGCAGCCAGTTCCAGCAGGAAGACACAAGTGGTCAGTCTCTAGGCTCCAGATGGAAAAGCTACACATCTGCAACGGTCTCTTGAGAGCCTCTATTACATGTACTGACTTGTTCAGCAGAAAACAGGATCTGCAATTCCTCATTCTAAGCTCACACACGTCCCTTACTGGTGTGTGCAGTTACATCTAAAAATGCTGTTTATATCAAGCGTAGTTTCTTATTGATTCGAGTGTCTCACCAGGAATACCACATCTGTGCATCATCTGCCAGCATGTAGCCAGCAATACAGTCAGGGTTCATATAGCAAGTGCTGGGAACTCACTTTAGAGGAGAATACTCAATGTTTGTTGCCTTGTCACTCTCCCTGTCTGTTGATCTTCAGTAAAGAGCTTTATAGATATGTAGCATTGGCAGCATCATATGTGCATATTTGAGTTCAATTATTAATCACTGATGTTGCAATCCTGTTGTTCGGCGTGTTGAAACAGTCTCACAGATTTAAGTGTTGGCACTGTGTGTGTGTGTTTATGAGTTAGGAAACAGCTTGCTGTGATTATTAGAAGAAAAGTAGAAGGGTATTCCATACTTAAACTGGTGTTTTGACAGTTTGAATTTTAGTCCAAGTTTTTCTTTACTAAAGACCTTGTGTTCCTCAGGCTTGCTAACAAAATGACTTTTCTATGACGCTCTGGCTGTTGTCATAGACTTCAGGGAAATACAGACATAAATAAAGTTTATCTAGAGTAAAGGCCTTTACACACCGGAGATGTAACGAATAAACAACACGAAAATGCAAAATACTCGCCCGAGAATATTTACTCTACTACATCCAAAAGTAAACTAATCTACTTACTATCCTGCATCCGGCGGTGCTGCTCCACATGTTGTCCTTGAGTTCACTGTCTTTATAATTTTCGTGTCCTTTGTTATATTCTACAGGGTGATGACATGACATCCATTCCACACAACATGCTTGGTTGATGCCTTTATTCGCCGTGCGAAAGCTCCGAAAAATCAACCTTGTTCCGGAAAAAAAAAAGTCACTTTTTCGCGCGTAATATTCGCGTTCTGTCTGAAAGTACTCATGACAAAAACAACAGTTTGACGTGCGCATTAATTGCACACAAAAAAAACACCTCTAGTGTGTAAAGGCCTTTAATTTGCTACTCATTTCTATCCCTGTAATCATTACTTATTCTTCTTTCATTTATCTCTGATTCAGGTATATACTAACCAGCTTCTACACCAAATACGATCGGGCTCATTTTGTGATCAACACTGTTTCCTTGCTCACTGTACTCATCCCCAAGCTGCCCCAGCTGCACGGTGTGAGGATCTTTGGGATCAATAAGTACTGACGAGGCTGAAGAGGACACCTCCTTCCCGAAGTCCCCATGGACTGCTGGGAGCACAAAGAGTATCAGGCCTCTGATTTGGCTGCAGATCCATGAGGATCCGTGGCTCTCGACTCTGCTGAGCAGCACTCTAAATGAAGCCTACTGGGGACACTGCCATGGTACCAAACCCCAGGAAAGAGACACAACACACTTTACAGAGAGCACAAAGGGAAAGTGTACTGTAGTGATTGTTTGAGTTACAGGTTTTCCAGAGAGACTTAAACAGCATTTGTAAAAAGGGAGTATTCTCTGATGTGACAGGTGTCAGGGGGAGAGGACAATGTGGTTGCACAAATATCATGTGCCATCTTACACCCATTGGCACACTGAGGCAGTAATCAAAATAATTTTGTATGTAATGATACACTGCTGTATTTATTCAGCTTTACTCCTACGAGAAGCTTCCTCTTACTTGAGGTTTCTGGGCTTAGAGGAGAGCAACAATACTTTGATGAAATGTTAAGGGACCTGTGAACTGCTGCAGAGGCAAGACACGAGAAACCACAAGGTTTTATATTTAGCCCTCACTGTTCCGCTGAGGGCCAAGATTGGAAAGTTAAGCAACTCTTATTTTTATCTGACCATTTCCATATTTGGACTCCTCTTGTGCTGGTTTGTGTCACAGAAAGCCTCCTGTCTGCAGAATCGTCTGGCCTGTGTGCAGAAAGTATGTTCAAGAGCACTCCTCTGATCCAACATAGTCCTGCAGTATGAGTGAAAGGATACGTATTTCTGTCCTTACTTTGAGAACATAAAGGCTACTCAGGACCCATCACATTAGCATGAGCCTGTTATGTCTGCCAGTTTATTAGGTACGCCTGTGCAATCTAATGCAATCCAATACAATGGCCTTGCAGAAAATCCTGAAATACTCAAAGGTGTTTCTAATGTTTTGTTCACCCCCATTTACATATATGAAACAGGCAGAATATTAGAAACACCTCTCAACAACAAAATAATAAGTGAAACATTCACTTCTGAACAAAAGCGGAACAATTTAAAGCTGCATTCATTGATTTATTATAGCCATTTGGGGGCACTAAACAATCTTTAAACACAGCACTGACATATTTCCGTATAACGTTTTTATATATGTTAGCCAAAATTGCTTGTTTACATTACCAGAAGACACTGAGCCACATTAGTATTCATTTGGAGTAGTGTTTTTGGCCACCTGATGAGTGTAAGTCCAATTTTCACTCTTCTTTAACGCTGTTTTGGTCTCCACCAGTTTCCACCACTTTGTCTGCTGTTTGGTGCTGAGCAGGTTGCGTTGTGGGTTTTGTGTGTGAGCTTTCTACTGGAAAACAAGGTTGATGATGGTGGAGTTTGCAAACCGTAAAAACCTAAACAATGAGCTAAAAGACACTAAAAAGCTCTGTAGAGCTGAGGGAAAGTTCTGCAAAGTCGCGTGATAACTTTCTGTGGGTTGGTCATTCCAAGCAACCCCTGTCACATTGCGCAGTTATATGGTCCATTGTTCATTTAAAAAATATTGACTCTAGTGCAGCTTTAAGGTGTATTCTTTTTCTCAAATAAAACAATTGGAAAGATATATATCAGTTTACTAAAGGTTTAGCTACAGGTGATTTTAGAGTAGCTGCATCCACAAAATGAAGTCTGATCCAAATCTAGATCTTTCGAGAACATCAAGTTTTCTCTCTTCACCCTGTCAAACTCAGTTTTAGGATCCAAGGAAATTTATACTGTAGCAGTTATACTGTAGTATGTGCTAAAGCAATTCTGAGTTATGTTACAAAGCTGCTTTGTATTAGAGTAAGAATGACTAAAAGGTAATATGTCACTTTTTTTTTTGTTTTAAAGTTTCACATAATGCTAGTCTAACCCACATGTATGATCTAAGTGTCCATGAACCATTTCAGCATGGCAGTTCTCATCTTGAATTAGTTTGTTAAAGTGAAGTAATAAGTCACTATATTAAATTGTTGGGTGTAAATCGCTTCCTTAACAGTGGTTCAGTCTGATTCCTCAACGGGCGGATTTTTGTTCTTGATTCAACTTTAGAAACCTCAAGTTGATTCAGTAATGATTAGCCAAAAGTGTATAGTCATTAAATAAATATGTGGGACTATCCTCATTCTCCTACAAGGTGCAAAATAGATAATTGTGGAATACAGCATAATAGTAGAATTATGTTTAAAACATAATAAGAGGCTAAAAGTATTGTTTCTACCAAACACTGTTCAGACTGATTCTATTAAACAGTCTTGTGAAACTGAAAGACTGCTTTTAAGGAGAGATCTGAAGAAGAATATCGGCTTTCCTGAAGTGAAAACATGAAATAATTTCCCATATTTTTTACGTATGTTTACAGATGTTAGTCCGAACAGTGTTGGCCACACATTTCACACTCAGCAGTAGTAATAGCAGTAGCCATAGTAGCATAAATAATAATATTACTGACAGTAGCAGCAGTAATAATAGTTGTAGTGACAATACCAGTTTCATCTTTTAAGGTTATGGTAGACAATACCACAATTCAATTTTGATTAAATTAAATTATTGTGATTCATGCTGTTTCATATTAATCATAGCTGAACCCAAAACTGATACACTGATTTGGCATAATTTAAAATTGACGCATTGATTAATCAATGACAAACATAGACCAAAGAACCAAAGAATTGTGGATTTGTAAGTACTAGTTGATCCGCTGCAGCTTTCACTTCTTCATCATGATGTTTCCATAAAGGGCTTTCTTTTAGGACATGCTATGATATTTCATAGCACAAAGCAATTATGCATTTTTCGTGGGTTTTTTTTTTTTACTGGACCGTTTAGAACAACAGTTTTTAAAGAAGGTTGAATTGATTGTTGATGTAAATGTGAAACCGTGTGCTCATGGCTTCTGTTTGGTGATCAGTGTACTTGTTTTTGAAGGAAATGTCAATGTGGTCTTCTGTAAGAGTGCTTGAACCCAAAATACAGTATTTTTCAAATATCATCTCAAAATTCTTTATTGCAGCTGAGTTGTAAGTGTCTGAGACTGTCAGTATTTAATTCAAGTGGACAAGATATATTGGATTTATTAATGCATTGTGAAAAATTATACACATAAACCTTTTCTACTTTGTTGTTTAATTGTTGGTACTTCATGATGTAAACCTATTGAGGGCTTTGAAACCTGTTGGATCCTCCTGCCTTTTTGTGGCTTTAATTATAAATAAGTCAGGAAGGTTGAGCGTTAAATCTAAACTATACTTAAAGATCACATGGATTACTGTTCATATATGGAGTTAAAATAGTCTCAATAATATTTACAAATGTGTATTACATGATCTACAAATGAAAAATAAGATTTTTAACTTCAACTTAACAGCTCCGATCATTTTTGCTTTCAAAAAGCTTCCTGTGCATACAAATGTCTAAAAATATTTGTGACATTCTTTTGTGTTTATTTACAGATTGTTAAATGTGTGTGCACAGATCGCCTGTTGCGCGCGGATCAGGTTACTTTCGCTTGTGGGGGTTTGAGACTATTTTAACGTCTTCGGCTGCGTTTAAGTGCTGGTGGGAAAAATGGGACATCTGGGCTTTCGGGGGAATTCATGTTTAATTTCAGATTGGGAAACACGTTTTTCTAAATAGACAGAATAGATCGTCGCCCCTCGATTAGAACACATACATTTACAGTAACCTATACATGTAAATATGTGGTTTAAATAAGCTGCTGTTAGGTGGTGGACTTGTTCTTCTGCTGGGAAAACAGTCCAGCATGTGCAAACCAAAGCACACACATGCTCACATGATTGATATCTGTGTAGCTCATGCTAGAGAAGCAAACAAATGTGGTTCAGATCTGGTTACACCATTCCGAAAAGGCATTTAAAGCTGAAATCTTCTAACTAATGAAAAACTCATTCACTATGAAAATACTGTATTAGCAAAATAAATATTGTTACTGTCAAAGTAATGGTTAATATTGTTCCTCTGAGTGATACAGAAGTGAGCCAATCAGGTGATTTGTTGTAGAGCAGAGTAACCAATCAGCAGTCTTTGCTGGCTAACCGAGTGCATCTCAGTCAACAGTCCGCTATCTTGTTGCTGTCTCGCTGTGGCAGCATTAGCTTGTCTGTCTTAACATTGTTAACCTGAAAAAACGTGCATGCAGACTGAAATTCAACCGTGCTTTTCTGCCAGGAGAAGCAGTGACTTAAACAAGCGGTGAGTAAGAAAAAGTTTAAATAATACATGTTTTTTTGTTAAGCTCTGAGTAGTGGAAAAGTCTGCTAGCTGCTAGGCTAATGTATGTAAAATTCCACAGGCTTAAGCTAATAATGATAGCATGTTGTATATGTAGAGAAAATGTGAAAAGACAATTTTGTCTATGAACCTCATGATGAACGTTGAGTTTTTATTGAGCCGAATTATTATTATTTTATCTTATTTATTTTTGCACAGTAGCTGAGCATCCTCTTCATTTAACTGCATGTTTTACTTTGTATCTCTGTGCATGTGACAAATAAGGAACCTTGAACATAGAACCTTGAATTTTATACTTTTGTTTAATGTTCTTGTTGTTAAGCCATGCTTTATGTGTGTTAGTGGAGTCAATTTAAAGTAAACTTCACTGCACTTTACCGGTTACAATTATTTACATATGTTTTTTATTTTTATGGCCAAAAGCAGAAAAGAAAGGGGTGGCAGCTTCTTCCTTGTCCTCCTCACTTTCACTGACATCTTCATCGGAGGAGGAAAAGAAAAAGAAGAAAAAGAACAAGAAAGAGCTGAAGAGCTACAAGAAAAACAACAAGAAATTAAAATATGAACAATTAAATGTTAAGTTTTGTTTTTGTAGCCTATCTACAGAATAAAACGTTTATATTCCACACGTTGTTCCTACTGTGTAATTATAGAGTAACAAGGGGGGAACAGTCAAGATTTTTTACTGTCTGCAGTCTAATTAAAAGAATGAAAATAAATACTAGGTTCCTCAGCAGGCCTACCTCATTTAACATTCAAGGTTAACTATGTTTGACCCACCTTCATATGTGACATTATTATTAGGGCCCGAGCACCTCGGTGCGAGGACCCTATTGAAACTGAAGGAATTATTATTAGGGCCCGAGCACCGACCT